>BGPT01000002.1:210066-272060 GCA_003297045.1 Symbiodinium sp. clade C Y103
AAGGTACATCATGAGGATTTTACATGGACGTACCTTTTTGGCCCACTTTCTCCGGATTTTCATGAGGACGTACTTTTTCAGTCCCTGGACTTCCAGGGTGTATTAATATCATCCACAGACATAGCTGCTGGGAGATTTTCAAGTACTGCATGGATGTAGGTCAAAAATGATATACCCTCTGGTAAATTCACAGTTCGACCCTGGCATTAAGATAGGGGTTGGAAGATTAGTGAAACCTCTAAAAATAGCTATTTTCAGAGTCAAACTGTTCATTTACCAGGGGGGTACTATTTGAGATGATTCGAGCCATGGGGCTCCATATTTATTTATGCGTAAGTTGATGTAGGTTGGTTTTTTTACATCTTGATTTCGGTTGATCATCCCATTTTTTGTGATACCGCCAGCCTGGAAGGCTCTTGAATTGGGAGGTTAGCATGTGTGTAAGTAGCAGATTATCACTATTTGGAGGGGTAACCCTAACGATTGAAACAGCCCGGATAGCGGGTTGTCCGGGGCTCAGGCCGAAAGGCTCTTTTCGATGGGTACATCCCTGGTATCGATGGCAGCAGTTGCAGTGCCTGGCCGGAGATGTGCTATATTTTTTTGCATGAATTATAACGATCTCACCACGAAGTCATTCGAAAGGATGATTAGTAAGAGTAAGTATCCCGAAATTGACTTTGCAGGATCAATTGTTGTAATTCCTCCAGATCTTCTGAAGATCTTTGAAGCATCCAAATTTGAGGATTTGTGAGAAGTTGAGCAGCAAACATGGGGGACTACATCTTCACCATCAAAAATCCTGGGCACTGGCCATGAAAGGACAGGAAAGACAGTCCAGGGGACGCCTGAAAGTCGTAAATATTTGGGGGGTTCCATTGTCATGGGGGATCCCCAAGTCGTGGATGAAGTTTAAGATTGAAAATCCTATTATATACAATGGATGTTTTGGGGGGTCCCCCATTTACGGAAACCTGCATGTAGTTATATGTCAATATGATTCAATATGCATATGCATGTGACTGGAGGATGACTGGAGGTTCCTTCAAATGAACTTCCGAAGAAATCTCCAGGCCTTGACCTTATAAATATATAAATATACATATAAATTATATATATATATATATGTTATACAAATACCTATCATACGTATGTCCAAGCAGCCCTGAATTTAGGCTTCGATGCGACGCGGCCGTGTGCCGTGTGGAGCCTGGTGGAGCCGACGGGGACAGACGGGGAGGTTGCAGAGAGAAGCTGCAAGAGAGAGAGGAGTGATGTTGACCCGCCAAGATAGAATTTAACATGATTTAATATGTGATTTATATAGATAATTATGTATATATATATATATATGTGTTTCATATAGTTATATATATATAGTATTATAATATGATATCACCATCACCCCCCCAAAAAAAACAAACATGATGATGTTTTATTATGTTTTTGAATCTACTATGTGTAAAGGATTTAATCATCCAACATAGGGATTAGATCAAGATTTTGGTTTTCTTTGGGGCATACAGCACATTTGAATGGTATACAAAGCTTATGTGTTCCCATTCAAATGGCAATAGATTAGGTTAGGGTATGCAGTACGTCCCACTTCTCGACCATCCGAAATGGACAGATCCTCAATTTCTAGGTTAACCATGGATAGTTAGTTTAAGATATGTTGTTTGATGTGTTTTTTCCTCAAATGAAGAGAACCTGTGAAATGCCTATATAAAACTAAAAAGTTAGCACTTATTGTATCTTTTGGTTATTTCTTGATTTGTCAGCTGGTAGAGATATGAATGAGGGCTTCCTAAAATGGGGGATCCCCAAGTCATAATAAATTTCAATACTAAAATGGTCATCCATGACTTGGATGATGGATGGTTTATTTAATGGAAAATCCAGCATAGATGATAGATAATCCCTTCCCCCTATTACTAACCCCCCCCAAAAAAAGTAATAAAAACTAGGGTCCATCTCCAATTTTGAAAAAAATGTGGTTGGCCCATTTGACTTTTAATTGATCCCCTTTTGAAAACAATTAAAAAATAAACTTACCATTTGTGGGTTTCACTCCTAATAACGAAAACTAGTCAACCCCGGGGTGTTTATTATTAGGGTCCCTGAATCCAAGTAGTTTTTAGTAATAAGGTCTGGCGCTTACTATAAGGGATCCTCTTCGAAATCCAATTTTTTGCAACGTATTAATTGCGTTTGTTTTAAATTGGAATTGCTTACTATTAGGGATCCGCTTCGAAAGTATTAATTGCGTTTTAAATTGGAATTTAATTGATTTTGAAATCGAGAAAAATAGTTTTTAGTAATAAGGTCCGGTGTTTATTATTAGGGTCCCCTAATTAAAGAAAAACTAATAATAAAAACTACCTGAGGTGTTTATTATTAGGGGGGGGGGTTAGTATTAGGGGGAAGGGACTAATCTATAAATTACTATTTTCCATAGCTGTGTTAGTTTACTGGTGGGACCCCCTCATTTTAGGAACCTCCAAATGGGATTGCATGGACCAACTGAGAAACTCTGCCTTGCGCCAAGGCCCCGGGAAGCGCCGCAAAGGCGCAGGGTCGAACCCCGCAGCAGTCAGCCGGGCGAGACACGTGGAACGTCGCGTTTTACACCGGTGAAGTATGCGACAGGCACGGCCTGGGGAAAATGGCGATTCAAACGTAAAATCAGGAAATATACATGTACTAATAGCGGTGAATAGTGGTTAATAGTGGTTAATGGTTGTTTATAGTGGTTAATACACCCAGCAATAATTAGGTATACTCGGATATGAGTGGGATAATATGGATTAATATACAAGGTCGGGCCCCGTAGATAGATAAGTTGGTAGACATAACTAGGATACCTGGGGTTTATGGCAGTTGTAACTACATATATATACATATATATGTATTATATAGATGGGTTCATAAACCAAGAACTGGGTGCCCCCACCTTGTAGACCCTCCAAGTACTCATAGAAATGCTGTTTTACCCCATAGATTCACTACTTTAGCCTTTTTTGATGGTATTTGGATGGTCTAGGTGTATGGACAATCATTGCATACAGGGCTTATATTTGGGAAAATCTTGACTTCAAAATTGAAATAGTGGTATCTATGTCGGATCTCTGTATATTTATATATACATGGAGATACTTAAAAAGTAGAACATTGAATATGCAGATAGATTATATATTGATATGAATGAACATATCATATCTTTAATGTTGTTTGGATTTGTCCTGAAAGTGGAACTAACAAACCAAAGAAATGGCACTAAACCGACCATATTGATCCATGTTGAGTATATCATGGGGATTTCTCGTGGGAGATGTGTCACCAAGGACTGGAAGTGGCGATGGCTCAAAAGTTTCCGATGAGTACCCTGGTTTTCATTCTCAGCTGGTACATGATTGGCACCTTTATTCCAACCATCCCCACTCATTGGAGGTTTATGGCACAACTGGTTGCCCACTTTAGAGGTTTCCACCCCTCCCTAGGATCCACAATGACTAGATTTCGCCGTCGCAGATGAGATGGAGTGGGCTGGCATCCCAGTAGATGGAGCTGCCTCAAGGTCGCGTGAAGTCGTGCATGTGGGGCTGTCACACTGGAGGTTCACGGGCAAGTCATAAAGAAGCCAAGGTTAAAAAACCACAGGTTTCTTGGGACACCCCCTGTTTATAGTATGTCCATGTGTTTCTATTGCTGTTATCAATGATGTCCGGCGGTTCCTACCTTTTCACCATGTTGCCTCACCCTCTGGTAATTTTGCAGAACTTTGGAACATCACAATTTTTTAAAGATAACATATCAGCCATGGCTACCACAACTACACAAGAGGGTAGACAACTCTTACTGCCCGACAGGTGGCTGGAATCGCAGAAAACCATGTCTGGTGTGCCGTTGCCTTATGACTGATGGACGTGGCTGGTTGCTTGAAGATGGCTGAACTGTGGCAGATGTAGCTATGATATGTACCGGTACCGCAAGTAAAGTTGGATTTCCCCAAGGCGATGTATAGGGGATGATCGCGTTTCTAAAGATTCCCATTATGGGATGGATTACACGAAAATGGGGTACCCAAGAAGCCCGTTGTTTATCATCATGTTCTCATTCAAATTGGTACTTTGGGGTACACCAGGTTCAGACACACGTACAAGCTAGCCAAGTTGACTTATAACTTGGTGAACATTTGGGTTTATCGGTTTATTCGGAATGCAACTATATATACTCAATGGGTTTAAACAACAAACACAACTCCCGGGGCCTCATCTTGCAAATGGGTTCCCTTAGATATGCCCATTATATGTCCCATTATATCCCCACCATATTCCGATCATACAAGGTGGGGGTTCCAAAATATAGCTCATGTATAAACCCATCCAACTATACTTACAACTGCCATAGACCCCAGGTATCCTATATAGTTATTTGTACCAACTTAGTTATGGTTTGGGGGCCCCGTTTTGTACATGAATCCATATTATCCTATGGATATCCTACTATATCCCATTATTATTGAGTTTATTAACTACTATTGAACCATTGTATTTATCTTTATATTTCCATTAGATGTACAGTATATATTCCCATTTCCCATTTGTATGTATGTATATATACATATACATATATAATTATATATAATTATATATAATTATATATATATATATATTATATGTGTATATCCCATGCTTCTTGGTTCCAGGCAACCTGCCTAGGGGCCCAGCGCTCGCTGTTTTCCGCGAGGTTCGACCCTTCGCCGATCCAGGCAGAAGCGATTCCGCGGATCTACAGTGGGGAGCAGCATGGCAGCACCGGCAGAATATGACAGAATCATACTGCTACAATTTGTTACATTTTGTTACATGTTTATGAAAACGCTATCTATAAAGTATATATATACACATAATATTATAATGGATATTACAATGATATGTTCACACAAATGTAATATATGATGAGTTTTATATTATATACAGTTTATATACATATACATTATGATGTATATGTACACTGGATGATCAGGATGAGTGACAATCAAAGATTGCGACGAATGATCCATTATTAACTCTCCACAACGGTGGTCAAACTGCAGTGGTTGGTCACATTTTTGCCTGATGGTGAAAACAATGTGGACTGTACTGTATATAGGGATCCTCACAAAGATACGAAAACGAATCATCATCAAAATGGCAGGTCTTTGTTTATTTCTATCTTTGATTGGGCCCTGTGTAGGATGGGGCATATCATTATAAACATGTATATATACATGATTATATATTAGTATCATCCCCAAATAACGAATCATAAAGAACGCATTCAACGAGTGTCTTGAGGTCATTTCCATTGACTTGATTTCGTACCTGAAAGGTTGACAATTTTTCGAGCATCAAATTCTCAGTGTTTGTTGGAGAACCTGCCATTTTTTGAAAGGTGCATCATAGGACAACGAGAGAATAACATAGGATATGTTACAGAAATCACAGAGCATCCAGTTCAAGTTCTAGTAGGATCGAAGGGCTGGAAAGGCTGGGACGCTCCTTTTCTGTGGTTGGTCGTGTCCGCATGTGTCCGCTATTGTTTCAGTTCTCACATGTTTCTTTTGTATTGTCGTACCGTGCCTGTGCCTTCGTCTTTTCACTTGGCTTCGTGCCTGTTTTCTTGGGGTACAGCAACCATACTTGACTTGGATGTGAATGCCAGTCTGCAAGAGATGAGATGGGTCATTGAGTATTCCGAGTCATCAATTATTTACCAAGAGAATATACCACCTCGAATGCACAGCCTGAGGTCATGCTGCATCCAAGCTCCAACAGGAACTGGGAAGACTTTATGCCACTTAGATGCACGTAGATGAAACGGTGATTTTTTTCGCAGGGAAGAGACAATTTCTATGTGTTTGCATGCTTTTTAAGATATTTCAAGCGTGCATCCTCTGATTCTTTTGGAAATGGAGGTTTCATATGGTTTCATTGAGTACTTGAACTTGCATTTGGCTTAAACAAATCATCTATTTTGGATTCAGTGTCAGCAATATTCGGCAATCTCCTCATAGATTTGACCCTGGCGATATCTCCGCACTAGCTGTTTGCTCATGCCATCGTGGCAATTCCGGTCGGATGCTGAAAGTCCAACAGGTGCTTGCAATGTAAGATGCACCTTCAAGAGAGCTGGAGACGAAATAATCACCTGTAAGGTGAGTTATGCTTGTTGGTTTATGACCTCCATGAGCTATAGATATATCTACCATAGACATCCATAAACTATGGCAGTTATTGGAGATACAAACTAAACCAACTAACTACGGGGCACCACCTTGTAGTTGGAGTTATTGAAAGACTCTCCCATTTCATTTTGCCCGATCAAGCAATAAATGTACGCAACTCCAACTGAAGTGGCTGGAAAATTGATGAAATTTCATGGCCCATTGATCAATGCTTCTTTAGTAGAGACTTTTCTTGGCTATGTTGAATTGCCACTTGGAGGACCATTATATCATTCCACTCAGGATATCGTGTCTTAATATTTGGTTTATTATCGATAGCAAGTAAGTTGACGACCCCTGCTACTGCAGATTGGATACCACACGCATCAGGAACCTACCAGCCATGGTTACTATTGCCATCTACTTAAAGTCGGATCCTCCAAGTACCCCAAAGAGTCACACCCCCCACACCTTTACACCAGGGGGTCCTTGAACCAAAGGCAACCCATTTTAGAGCCTAATTAAGCCGCATGAAATCCTTGTTTGTAGATAACAATCTTTTAGATTAAACCACATGTAATATACCCTGAATTCCTTAGAGCCTTAGAAGTCCACATTCATCCCCGTTAGTCATGGTCAACGTCCCACTTTGCGGTAGAGAACTTCTGGGCTTCCACCAATCTTCACCGAGGTTACTTGCTGCCAATGTTGCAGCGCTTTGGTGAGAAGGTCAGCTCCTCCATCGCTTTGTTTGTTTCGTTTTTCACATGAGGATATCATATTTTGTTTGTAACCAACCTATATATTATAAATATACTGATATACTCGTGTATATATATATATATATACCGACACCAAGATCTATGTACACAGTATGTGATTACATATTTACAATGTGTATATACATATGATATTATTTGATGATTGATTATCTACACACACACACATGTCCCTATTTGGACCAGCTGTCTAAGTGTCCTTCCAAGTTCTGGTGGGTGGATGGTAAATCATGGAAAATCCCAAATTCCCTGTTGGAGTCGCCGCAGGGCCTGTTTGCGCAGGCAACGTCGAACCGGGGCTTGCGGTTCCTGATCTTGGTGCCTACAGCAGCAGGGACGCCCAGGGGCGGCTTGCTGTAGATGGGGGTTTGATACCAACCTAACCAGCTTAGTTAAGAAAACACTGGTTATCTAAGATTGGCCAACAAAATCCAATGGTTGATCGTGGTTTATCATCAATTTCTTATTTAGAATGGTTTACTGTAGACGTTTTGAATTCATAATCTCCATTTTTACACGGCCATATAAGGTATACCCATGGAACGAGCCAATGGGGTTCCTTTTTTGGGTATCATGCTGTGGTAGCATTTGGGTACCAGGTGAATATCCCCAAAAATAGGTTGACATCCCTGCATGATACCTGTTTTAACCTGAAAATCTAAGGATGTGTTCCTCATATATGAACCACAGTAACTTTCTATAAAACATAGAATCTGAACTGTCGGTCTTTGAATATGTTTTGGTGAAACCGGATCTAATTCCACCAAACGATTGCTATCTCATGACTGAGATGGAAACAGCCAGGCTGAACGGCTGAACTACACTCTGGTAATTTAACTTAGCCATGTAAAATTATCTTGTAATTGGTCCACTCAACTATGTATGGGATAGTTGGATATGGATTTTGCGCAGATACAAACTGGGAGGTACATCCAACCATGATACCAGTCAGTCACTTACCTTCCACATTTGTTTTTGATGGGAAATGTTAATAGGAGAGGAAACATGTTGTAGCTAGTAAAAGCCATAGTTCCCTGCGGAAGTTTCCCTTAAACATAATCAGTGATTACTATATCTATTCATATAGGGGATCCTCAGTCAAACATTACCCAGCTCTCATCTGATCATGCTGAAATCCCAAATCTTGGGATTGAATCCCTGTTGTTGTGGGTTGAATCGTGTTGACTCCCAATTTGTATGGGTCAAATGCCTGTTCTTTTTTGCTTAAATACATTTAAATACATCATTTTGTGCACTGTACTTCGTACACCCCCAAAAAAGGATGGTCAAACTAGCAAAGTAAGTTGATTTGACTCGGCCCATTACCATCATTCACCAAACATATTAGTATTTTGCAATAGTATTAGTAAATCGCATTCACGACTATCAATAGTAGGATCTTTTTTTTCCCTTAAATATGTCTTCACCATTTTCTAGCGTTTCTTTTGAACAAATCCTGACATCTGAACCGAGGCGCTACAGACGCAAACGGCCGCCGGGCCCTTTGGGGTCCGACCGTTGAGTCGAGTGATTAAGATAGCGGGGTATACCAAGTGGCTGGCTTATTGATGCTTATTATGGATTATTCACTAAACCCATGATGAATATAAAAACTACTGTAGCCACGCGGTAGAATTGGCTGCTTAAACCAAGAAACACAAGGTGTGTTTGTACCATCTCAGCATGAGCTCCCCAGGATTGCAAAAGGATGCGGCAACTGGGTCTGTGCTGAAACTAACTCGTTATTTTTCAATGGGAAAACAACTACCGAAGATAGGACGAAAAAAGGGTACCCTAATTTCAGATTTTCAGACATACCTTTTATTTCTGAACTTGACCATGTTGAAACAACGACAAATACAAATACAACAGCGTAGCAGGACGACCAACAGCATTGCGAGGAACTCTGCTTCAAGCATTCTGGAGCAATAACATTAAAAGCTCCCAAAGAAGATCTGACAGCTTGCTAAAAGCAATAAGACATACAAGACATACTCATTCAAATTTGAAGTACTTGAGACAGAGGTGATACGCAAAAAACATCAACAAACAATCGAATTGGTTGGTGGTTGGTTTTGACCAGCTCAGTTTGTCGTGTGTCCCCCAAGGCCTTGGCCCGAGCACTCTTGGGCGAAGGGCTGGCAGAGAATGTCTGGGGCACCCGATGTGGGGATGTGGCCTACTTCAGCCAGCAGTTTGTTGGATTTCCAGAGGGTAAAGCTTTTAGCCTTTAGTTTCAAGGTTCAACATGGACCAACGTATTTGCCATGGTGAAAACTTGTGTACATTGATCCCTAAAGATGTTGATGGGTGTGTTAGTTCGTGTCAAAACTGGGCCTCTGGCCTCCAAATGATTAGTGGGGAACCAGAACCAGATTAGCATTTATGGTGGGTAGAATCCAGAAAACGCAGGGAGGTCACCAACCAAAATGGGGATTTGGTTCGTTGATTTATGGTAAGTTGGATTATAAGCAGGCCAGGATTTATGGTGGATATATCGAAGTAGTTACAGTAGGTAGGGGTTTAAACCTGGAACATGATTTTACCTGGTGGTGTTTCCATGAACATCACTAAGGTGATGCCCTATACCCTCTGGTAAACTAACATAACTATGGAAAATCATCATTTTTAATGGGAAAATCCTCTATTTCTATGGCCATTTTCAATAGCTATGTTAGTTTACCAGAGGGTAATTACTTAGCTAAGTTCATAATTTCGACGTAGGATCTAAGCCAGATATTATCAGATAGATATCGTGTTTTGGGGGGACATGGGGGGACAAGTGTTTTTTTTTTTTTTGCTGGGGGTATATTATGACTCACTACAATAAAAATTTGGTTGAACAGAGGCGGTCTTTTTAAGCATTTTCTTGTCCTCAGAGGCTATGTAGGTTGGGGGGAGTCTAACTATACCCTTTGGTTATTTAACATAGCCATGGAAAATAGCTAAATTTGGATGATTTTCCCATTAACACCTCCATTTATATATAGGGGATTTTCTATGGCTATGTTAAATAACCAGAGGGTAACTAAACACTACACAGATAGACCACCTGTATCGCAGCCCCGCGCCACATCGAAGGTGTCTTTGCTGCGACGGGATGTGGATAACAGCTCTCCCAGCAACATTGTGAGCCCGGCAGAGATTTGGAGCCAGGGGGGAAATGTGGAAACCCAGCCTGGGAGAATATGATCTACCTAGGAATGGTATGGAATGGTGGGGTTTTCCATATTTTCATATAATTATCTCCTATGCCCAGGGGGTGAAGCCGTGACGATTTGTTTCGGTTTGCACAGTCATTCGAGTCATGTTGTGATGTGAAAATGGAAGCGTCCGGAGATACATTGAGCATCATTGAGTTTACGTTAATAAAGCATGAAACATGTTAGAGATGTGTTGCAGTGTTTGCAGGGTCCCCTTTTACAAAGTGGTGTCCCCAATTGGATGTTTGTTAGTCAACCGGATGTTTTAACAAAAATATAATGTTGGTAAAACAATGCCATAAACCACCCATGACTTGGAATGGTTGGTTTATCCCACCTATAAAAATGGTGATGACTGGGGGATGGTTTATTATTGTTTTACCCACATTACATTCCAATCAATGTTGGTTGTTTAATCCCCCATCAGCAGCATGACAGGTGGTGGCAACGCCGCGACAGATTCAGGAACTGCTGGACACACCTCTGTCGGGCTTCACAGTGCGAGTGCACCTGGGTGCCGGTGCTGCAGCAAAAAAACAACAGGTGATGCCCCGGGCGCGAGACTATGAGTTGGCGGAAAACCCCCTGGTAATCACAAATGGCAATGAAGCCCCTCGCCCGTTTCGATGGGCAAATCATCTAGAAATGGCACATATATATTCTGTTGATGCTTGTATTGTCCCTCTAAGAATGTGATGATGACGATCAATTATTATTATTGTTATCATTATTATCATTATTGGTGTCATTACTACTATAATTATGATAATACTGCTAATAATAATTATTGTTCTATATTAGTATTATTATTATTTATTAATATTATTATTACTACTATTATTATTATAGTTATTATTAGTGTTATCATTATTATTATTATCATGCTATTATTCTGATTATTATCATGATATTATTATGATTATCATTATGCTATTATTATTATCATCATCATCATTATCTTTATTTTTATTACTACTACTATCATCATTATTATTATTACTATCATTATATATTACTACATATTATTACAGATTATTTTGTTTTTGAATAATCAAATGATGATCATGATGATGATGATGATGATGATGATGATGATGATGATGATGCTGCTGCTGCTGCTGCTGCTGATGATGATGCCCAATTTTTACCAACGCATCGTCTTCAGCTCAACCAACCACCGACGCCATCGAGGACGCAGGCGACCTGGAGACGTGCTATGGGCTATTTGGATATGGTCGTCCAAGCCCTAGCCGGTGAAGGATGGTGTTTGGTCGAAACATCGAAACATGACCGCTGACATCCTGAGTTTCCCAGCAAAATGTCTAGGAATGGTACATATAGTACCCATGAGTACCTTGATTTGGATGAACATGACTTAAATCGTAGGACTTTCGGTATCCTAGTTTCGGAAAGTCCCTCCCTTTTTTTTTGAATATTCATCTCTTTTCATGTGAAAACCAGGGTACTGACCGAGTTTTGATCCATTAGAGATTGGTGGAAATTTGCCACACCCTGAGATTCCACAATCATTGAAAGAGTGGTTGCCCCTGAGTGATCCTTTAGGTAGCATACTTAAGACACCCAGGGGGTCAATAAATCAAGAACGTTCCAATGTAGATCCAGCATCGAAAATGAGTTTATGTTCTTTTATTCTGGAAGCTCAGCGATGATGAGGGTATGGTAAAACATAATATTTATTATTTGATATTTGTTAGAGTAAGTCTCATCAATATACCATGAATATCCCAGAAAGTCAGGGCCCGGACCGCCAACTGTCACCGTTTTGTCACCTGTCGGACCGCTTAGGTGGTAGATGAAGCCGACCGCTTGGTGAACAAGTGGACCATGTTTGGATCCCAGTGTCAGATGGGCGAAGATCTGGATATTTTTGATGGGGATATAGTGGCTTGATATGGTTTGATCATGATCCCATGCTCAAAGAATTTATATGATATATATATATATATTTAACACATAACTTGGAGATCATATTCTTTTGGTCAATATAGACCGATATTATCCTTGAAATTGAAAGTGAAAGGTTGCGTGAGAGCGGGATCTCCCTGGAACCAGGTGCCGGTGTTACGAATTTGCATTGGATAAGTGTTTCAATTTCAATGGCATTTTATGTGGTGTTTGTAATATGTTGTAATATTCATGGACTTTACTATGGTGATATTTGGGTTTGTCTGAAACTAAGGTACCCCTAAACCCAATGGTTTTGCTGATCATTCTCCCAATCATTAAATGGCTTTCTGGGGGATATACCCTATTTTTCAGACCCCGTTTTTCATGGATACCCTCTGGTGAACTAACATAGCTATTGAAAATGGCCATTTATAGTGGATTTTCCCATTAAAAATGATGATTTTCCATAGCTATGTTAGTTCACTGGAGGGTAAATTGACGGTAAATTCTAGCGACCCCGAGTTCCCGAGTTCGGTTCGATGGTTGGGATCTGGGAAATGAACGACGAAAGTTTCCCAGATTGTTCATGCAGAAATCTGATGGGAAAAAAGACCTGTTGGCAAATGGTTATGGGTCAAAATTAAAGACTTGGGGGACCACAGATTTAGGTCTATGTTTAGTATTAACCATTCAATTATTGGGGTACCTAATTTTGACCCATAGGCAAATGTTGTTTATGAATTTGTTGATGCTCAATGAAAACATGTTTGAATCCTATAGAATCCTATAGATGACTTGAATGAATCATCATATACTGTGGCCATGAACTCCTTGTGAATGGGAGTAGAATCCGAATCCCCCAATTATTCCAACATGATTTCTCTTCATTGGAATTTCAACACTGCTCAATTGGATTGAATCTACAAAATACATGAAATCCCTTAGAGAAATCGATGTTCAATCCAGGTTTTACAGATGAACTGGATTGAATTAGCATTTCCTTTGTTCACTGTTCTTCCGTTGAGCCAAGAAATCATCCCTTCGCAGTTCAAGGTCGAAGGGTTTTTTGTCTCATTTTAGTTGTTATCAGTTCATGCACTGATGACGAGGAACCAGCCAAAAACCGAGGGACCCTCCATGTCATGGCAATGGGAAATCCCCTATTATAAATTGCGGTTCTAATCTGAAAATCATTTGTAATAAATGGAACATGTTACATTGCCATGTTTCTCTACATCTTTGTAAATATATTCAGTCTCACATATTCTGGCAGTATGTGAAACCCTTTCATATGTGTTTAGTAACAACTCCATGTGCAGATGTGTCAGTCATAGTCTGCAACACCCAACCGACCACGCAGTAGACTGCTTTCAGCTTCTGCAAGACAGGACGCTACTTTTGAAGCCATGTGCGTATGTTTGAAAGTACCGTGCCCCATTCCATCCACTGCTTACCCTCTGGTAAACTGTTACATAACTATAGGAAACGACAATTTTTCAGAAATCCACGACATTTCTACGATTTTCAATAGCAAACTGTAAACGCTTACCATTTCGGGTAATCATCAGATGTTCCTTTTTCAAACAGCCGTGGGAGATGGTCGAATCCCGGTCAACTCCCACTGGTTCTATTCCCCCCCATCGGGTATGGGTCAAATTTTAAAGATGGTACCAGAGATTTTCGTCTATGTTTAGTAGTGTGGGTAAAACAATAATAAACCAGCCATTTGGGAAGGGTTTATACCACCTATTTATGGTGAAATTGGGGATGGTTTATTATTGTTTTACCAACATTATTAACCATCCAATTGTTTGGGTACCTAATTTTGACCACCCATATCGCCAGTATGATGTCCATTGTTGCACGTTCATTCCCGATTTGTCCATCTATTTCGCCATGGCGAGACAGGCATCAGAGAAGAGTGAGATTTCTGGAGCAGAAGGCGGCCCACTTGGTGAAATGTGAAGTGAATGGGTTTAAACACCAACTAGTGGCTAAAGTCCTCACCTTGTAGAATGGGGATATGATCATGGTGATATATTATAGAATAGTGGGATATAGTGGGAGATCCCTCTACGTACCCATTTTCCCATCGGCTTTAAATGCAGTCTGATGTAGCGAGGTATATACATTAATAATAGGATTGCTACAACGTGGTGCGCCAGTGAGCGAAATCGCTCAGTTGGTTGAGAAAGCTCCATAGCTGTTGGGGTTTTTGTTGGAGGTATCTCATTTTTTGGGTAACCCAAAGTAACAAATATTTTCCTGGGCTCACCACCTTGTAGTTTTGGGAGATTTTTCAGGGACACAATATGATAACATCAGGATGAAGGAACCAGACAGGCCGATAGGCAATAGCAACAATAGAATGAATGCTTCTTGAGATGAGGCTACCAAATCTATCCAACCCAAGTCTGCAGCAACTGGTGTAGGGAGAATGATCAACTGGTTCAACCGACTGGACGGAAATAGTTTTGTGGAAATTACTATTTGAGCTAAGAATGGGAGTATACGCAAGCCAGCTGAAACCATGTTTTTATCATTCTCACAATATTGGTGCATAGATGAAGCAATTTTACTGTAGGACTGTATGATACTATATTGGCATCACTTGTTTTGTTACTTTCCAGGTAAAGCAACTATATTCTAAGATATTTTAAGTATGTTTGAATGTAGGTTGTGTACATCACTAAGATTAAGACATGTAGGTATGGCATGTACATCTACACACCAGCTGAAACCATGTAAGCTGTGTTCAAAACCCTTGTTGGTTGATTATTTGTTCAGGGATTATACTAACATATCGGATATTACCATAATCCATCAGGTTAAGAATTCCATTCGATTCCTATGACTGGGGTTTATCATAATGCATTAGTATTAGATTCATATATTTGGGATTCCTATGATCAACCAATAGGATTTCTTATTTACCAACCATCATTGGATTTGGGAATGAATCAACCAGTATTTATGATTATATCATAGCTATATCATATCTATTATGTTTATTAGGATTTATTATATCGATTAGATTATATCGATTATATTGGGGATTAATCAACCAGAAAAATCATTGGATTTGGAAAGGTCAAGAAGCAACCGTCGTCAACAACAGGTCGACCCTGCAGTCATCGTTTTGAAGGCCATTGAGTTTGAGACGACCAAGGTGCCACCAGAATGACCAACCTGGGTCAAACATACAAAAAGATGTTGAAAATCAACTATTTGTAGACTATTTTCCTGGGAAAACCATGGGTGTTCCACATCTATACCATAGGGTAAAACCCAGCGCAGATGGACATTTCACCAAGCGGTGGGCATGAAATGTGGCAATTGAACATCCCCTATTTATAGATGAAATTCCCATGTCAAAATATGTTAATGTCTAAATGTCCATTCCATTTATTTGCCACGTTTGATTACCAGAGGGTAGCAAACCACAGCTGGGGATTTGGTTTAGTCGCACGGCTGACCGGGCTGGGGGTTGAAATCGCCAAGTTGATGGTGAAACATGGGGACCTCAATGGGGGGGTTCCATAGATGGAGGATCCCCAATAGCTGGATGGTTTAGAAATGTCTATAGTAAAAATCCCACCAAAATGGATGATTTAGGGGTACCCCCATTTATGGAAAGCCCTAAATATGAACAGCTTATTCTTTAGCGAAGTTGGCAAACATAACCAATAAGACTGTTGGGTGTATGCGAAAGCCACAAACATCTCTTCCTGGAGGGCTGACCTTTAATGTGGACTCAAATCCCGTGTATGTACTTATTGATATTTAGTGGAGATATAACATGATGGTGATATTGGGAATTTAGTAAGAATACACTAGCATGGTGACATTTTCTGGTATATATTGGTGATAACATGGGGAGATTCAATAGTGATATATATATATATATAAATAATGATATATATAATTATATATATTAATATATGGGATAATTGGGGATACAATTAATATAATGGGGATATAGTGAGGGTAGAATGGAGATGGAAAGTGCATACAACCGTATTGCAATACTGGGAATGTATCTACATATGTACATATTTAATATACTTAATCACTACAAAACTTGGCTGTGCCTGCAGATGGAATACACCCAAACTGTTGGCTTACCTGCACTAGGGAGAAAGAGAACTAACTGCAGCATTGTTGGGTGCCCTATTTTCAGACAAGCGCCCATACTGTATCATTCATTTTCCATTGGTCAACATTGTAAATATCAGTGTTTCCTATATTTGTCCATTGCCAGAAGCAGTTTCCTAGAGGGTACTATGCAATTAAGATAGACCCTGCTGACCCTTCTGGTGGTTTTGGTTGAACGATTCTAAGGACCGTTCACAGGGCATGTCAAACCAGCGATGCTGTTGTTTCTTTCCCCGTCTTTGAGTCTTTGGGGCGATTCAACGTATGACGAGCATTGTTTTGAAATTGGGTTTACTCAACCATCAACTGATCCTTTGATAGTGATGATGATCCTATTAGGTTATCATTTTTATCAGCTACTACTGGGATGATGATCATTTGATAAACTGATCCTTTCCCATATTTTAGTAGCCTCAGATGTCGTCAAAGGTGGCTGTCTGGAGAATCCCTGAACTAAACGGAGGGGTTTTCCAGCAAGCCATGTTTGATTACCAGAGGGTATGAATGAACACGCTTCCTGAAATCCTGATTTGTATTGGGTTTATGAATTGGGGTCGCCTGAATACTGGTGGGTCTAGTACTGGGGGATGGACTACCAACAATTGCAGGATGACCAGTGAAGAAATTGGGATGTGTTTTTCAATTGTGAATCCCCTTTTATATGAAACTCTAAGCAAAAATGCTGAACTCCCAAGATTTGAGGCCGGCCGTCGCGATGATTGGCAGCTGGTGGCAGCGAGTGTGGGGAGACCCGCTTGGGCAACCGCTGCAGTTTGACATCCATCGACATGACATGGGTGTCGTATGAACACTTGCAGAGTAGACAGATAGTGTGTGTAAGTAACTATAAGTAGGAAAGGACTGCGGAGATCTGGTTCAAGCTTTCTCCACGGAGAGGGTTTTCGAGAATCTTAGCAGCAATGGTTTGGGCCTCTGGCGAGGCAGGTAATCAGGTAATCAAGCAGCATCACACTTAGTACATCCAGCTTGGTACATCACTGAGTCTAGCTGCCTATATAGTCAGCTTTGACATGGAACATCGTGACATGCTGTGGATGGAAGAAATCCTGCACCAGTTGGCAAGTATTGGTAACTATGAAACACTGCAAATAATGGGATTCTAACAGGATAAATCATCTACCAAATGCTGCAGGATTTCTTCCATCCAAAGTAGATCAATATACATCCGAGGCAATTTCCGCTCCTTCTCCCTTCTTCTGACCATCACTCCCAAATTATCAACATCACTTTGGCTTTTGAGTTTTGATATTGGATGATATTGGATGAATATTGGATGAATATTGGATGAATGTTGATATTGTTGTTCGAGAAGTGTTCCCAATGAAATCAGCGATTTCCGTCGCATTTTCCTCGCTCCTGTTCCATCCCCCAACCTGAGCCATAGAAATTTCATCCACTGGATCCCACCAGAGGCAACCATGAGCCGACGGACCCACCGGAACTTGAAATTCAGCCAGCAGCCCCAGCTGCCGAAACACTGAAAGACACTGAAGGGCTTGGCAGAGCATGTACTGACTTGTGACCATCTGAAATGTCAAATGCCGGACAATCAACATCTAGATAGTCTCAAACGGTACTCTTGAATTTTGAATTTAGTAAGGTGTTGTTGAAATGCTGGTTTTGAGATGCTTTAAGCAGGTTTGGTTTATTCCATACTTGCTATGATTCGCAATATGTTCCAGCTTGAAACCACCAGCCATGTACAACAATTCTGGCCACGATGACGGACTGCCACTGGTCTTGACCCGTCGCTCTGGCTTCACCCTTTGGGAAATCGACAGCAACGAGTGAAAAACGAGTGAAATGATGTTTCTTCATTTGTATATGACTATATATTATTACATATTATTAATAGTTTTTTGTTTTTGTATAATCATGATGAGGATGATGATGATGATGATGATGAGGAGGAGGAGGAGGATGATTATGAGGATGAGTCGGATAAGGATGTCGTTGATGATGATGACACTGGCAATATCTGACAATGATTTATGTTATTATTATTGGGAAATCATGATTTGGTGCATTGGAGCACCACCAACAGATTTCCAACGCATGTCTGACACATGTGCACCTGCCTGCAGGTGCTGGCATTGATCTGACCCTGATTCGTGCACCTGGCAGTGATCATTGGGAGGCAACATCCCAGAAGTTGGAGATATTCGCCGGGCATCACACCAGGATGGATCTATTTGGGGGCGGGAAAACACCAACTTGCCCACAGGGCCCCACAAGTTATGTTTTTTGGTTTATGTTCATATGTGCAAAAAAGGCGGATATCGCCGGGAAATAAATCCAAGTCAAGCTAACTATAAATTGCCCTGTCTAGGGCCCCAGATTACATCTTGTTTATATCCCGCTTATACCTTCATTGTATATTCATTTCTTGTTGGTGGCAATATTTGCCATGGTCAAAAGTTCGGTGATTTTTTGCCCGTACTGGGGATGGTCATCAATCCATGTTCACTAGGATTGATATAATATAGCTATTTCTAAGGTGTTTCATTATGGGATTGATCCCCTGTAACTTGACCATGATACATATATAGAGTGCGGGGATGCGTCACTGCCTATGGTACCCTCAAGATGACGTGAAGCTCCTGTACTGGAACATGTTTCCAGTCCTCCAAAGAAATGGGGATGGATCAAAACTTGTGAAATACAGTGGAATAGTCAATTGATCATCATGTTTTCAGCTGAACATCCATTTACCAACT
This sequence comes from Symbiodinium sp. clade C Y103, assembly GCA_003297045.1. Lineage (NCBI taxonomy): Eukaryota > Dinophyceae > Suessiales > Symbiodiniaceae > Cladocopium > Cladocopium sp. clade C. The sequence continues at coordinate 229,058 of BGPT01000002.1, forward strand.
ATTTTTGGGGTATTTACATGTGTTTACCTGGGTCCCAGGTTTTTTGACTCATCCCCAGCAATGTTGGCCCGGAATCGAAACCGTGGAGGCTGCAGACAAGCCGAACTTGGGTCAGTGCGACCCAACGCTCCGATCCCTCTGGTTCTCTAACATAGCTATGGCGAATTCCCACACGAAATGGTGATTTTACTGGGAAAACAACGGGCCATTCCCAAATGGGTGGTTTATTATTGTTTTACCCACATTGTTATTGTTGGTTGATGATTACATCCCCAACCTTGGCTAGATACGAACTAGTACTTGAGTCTTTTACTGTGAATGGGAATATCTACTAACCAGCTAAACATCTAATTTTTTGTAAGGTATCTAAGATTGGCAATGTGGAGAATTCCCCCACGAAATGGTGATTTTACTGGGAAAATCAGGGGCCATGGCTTCAATGGCTATGTTGAATAACCAGTTTGCTTTCGAAAATGGCCATTTGTAGTTGATCTACCTATCAAAAATGGTGATTATCCATAGCTATGTTTGTTTACAAGAGGGTAACCAGTTAACATTGGGATATATGCGGGTTATAGAATTAGAACCACTAAGAATCTGAGAATCTGGTTGGGCATTGCGTATGTTTTGATGTTCAAGCCTAGAAATGGGAGGATGATCCCGACATGGCCACCGACCTGTCCATGGGATGATGTGAAGATTCCTCTTCACAACGAGTTACTGGAAACATGTGGTGTTTGAACATCTTACCCCCCGGTAAACTGACAGTTTGCTATTGAAAATGGCTATTTATATGGGGATTTTCCATAGCTATGTTAGTTTACCAGACGGTAATCACTCGGGTAATCCATGGCTCTCCAGAATTGGTTGAAACAAACAACCTACCAGAGCGCCCATTTCTGATGACAAGAACTTGTCCCCTGGCTGGATCAATGGTTTGGTTGTCGTTTTTGTTTCTTTTTAACAAATTGGACAATAGTTATGTTTCAGCCCAAAGTGATGTTTTTGGCTTGCTATGGTACAACATTCATTTGTTAAGTTAAATCGAGTCGGCGATCTCAGTTGCTATCAAAGATCAAAAGGTTCTGAAGCATCCAATACTGGGATGACTGATGAAATCCATTACTTCTTGGTCAACATCCCATTCATTGTTGCTTAAAGTACTTGAAAGCAACTCTTCAGTTTTTGACTGGCAAGTCCACTTTCCCCAAATTCCCCACTGTCCCCATTTTCCCATGTCCATTACATTATTGGAAAACTATATGCTGTACATCTGAAGATTATCTTCACAATTTCCAAGAAAATACAGTGACATCTATACATCAATCCTATTGTGGCATGCACAATTCCAACCCCCTGATATGAAACACAGCCTAGATGGTCCCAAATATATGATTTCATCCCCTACATCCACCATGGTTGCTGGGGTGTCTTTAGTATGAGCAGGTAAGGGATGAACAAATATATCATGAAATAGTTCAAATATCATCAAGATCATGAATATGTATATATATATATAGATACATATATATATATATCACTGGCAACCCATTATCAACCCATTCGGGATTGATATCATATTGTTGGTCGAGTTATCCCATTCAACCCTCCTTTCAAACTCCATGAAATCCCATGAAATCTCGTAAAATTGTCAGTGACATCCCCACTATATCCCCATGTTGTCTCCATTAAACCCTTATTATTCAATCATTTGTCTTTGTTAGGTCATCTTGAATCATTTTTTTTGTGAAATCACCATACTCTCTGGTAAACTGACAGTTTGCTATTGAACATGGCCATTTATAGTGGATTTTCCTCTTAAAAATTGTGTTTTTCCATAGCTATGTTAGTTTACCAGAGGGTAAATCAACATTCTTGATGGGTTAAGTCCACCAATCCACCCGATTTCTCGGCCGTGCAAAAACAACGCAGTTCCCACCAGGTATGGGGATGGTACCACGAACTGGCCAGAAGGACTTCGTCTTCAGCCTCAGCGGAGCCGTGGGGTTGTGAGATCGGGGATTTTTCACCATGAAAATTCAAGGGGTGAACTAAGAAAATGTGTCAGATGATCCATCAAGAATGCAGGTAAACCAACTGGTGACCAGCCAAAACGATGGATTTTGCCTGCGAAAATCGTGCTTTTTTACATATGTTTACCGGTTCAAATATGAACTTCATGGGCCGCTCTTGTGATTTGATCATCGAAAACCAAGTGAGATCTTACTCCTAGAGGTGGTACAACTGGAGGTGAATTTGTGCAGGTCCAGCATCTTCACTCTCAGATTTGGCCATTAAAGATGTCATACAAGTATGGAGGGCCTAGATGCCAGAGCCCCTGCTGGGTGATTTTGTGAATCTCACCTGCCTTGGAAGACCCACCGTTTCAATCATATTGTCCATTTTGCATGAACTAACAGTATACAATCATATACAATCTAATTACATGGGGATGCCCATGGTTATGTATATGATCTACAGGGGGTTGTCCCATCATCGTTGGAGATTTCCATAGTGTATATCCATTGACTGTAGATGGATTTCTAGACTTTCTCTCGTCCCAGGGCATCGCTGCCGGGTGCCCAACCCTTTCAGATTTCCAAAGGCGCGAATTGTGGAAGGATTTTTTTCCCTTTGGATGATGGATTTTACATGATTTCCCCTGTACATGATCACTAATTGGAAAACACATGAAAAGCCAGTTTTATGGATAGAAACAAGGACATAATGTTGTCATATATGGCATTTATCATCTAGGCTTGGGGTCAGCTCACTTTGAGACATGCCCATTTGAAAGGGAAGGGTTTTGAGGGGTGCCTGTATGCCATAGGCATAGATTTGGAAAGTGGTATGAGTCAGAACCCTGCTTGAATAGTGAACCCCAAAATATGTAGCAAATCATTCTCCTATACATATATATACCAGGCCCTTCGGCCAGACCCCGGAAAGGTACCTTTTTTGTCCAAAGGTACCTTTCCTGGTTTAAGGTTGAGAATTTTTGTTCGGTGTAAGAATCCTGTTGGCAGTCTAGGAATCTTGGTTTGGGATTTTAAAAAAGATGAATCTGTGACTGCAGTTTGGCATGGCTCAATCCGATGTCGTTCTGGGGAGCATACATTTGTGCAGGCGCGGTGATGCTGCAGAATTCACATTTGAATTGTTTTGGTTCGTGGTTCGGTCGATTCTGGATGTCTGTGTGAAATTCGTGGCAACAGTTGCCACAGTGGAATGGTAATTTTTTATGTTGTTTAAATGGATGGATTTTGTTTCTTTAGCTTGCGGGGCTCAAGCTGGTGACATTTTGTCAATACGTCGCGGCTATGTCCGCCACTTCAGCCTGTGGCAAACTTTTTGTGGAGCTGGGAGGCTTAGCGGATCGTTGGGAAGCTGTGAAAGTTTTGCGCAACCGGGTGAAGGAGGTTGGTTGCTTGCTTGTGGAGCAGCCGAAAGACAACGAGAAGGAAGAGTTCCTTGCAGAGATAGTGACCCGTTCAGTTGACAATGCTCGGTACAATCACAACGCTTTGCTTCCGCTCATGGTGATGATGCGTGGCGAGCATGACAAGATTCCAGAGCTGCCAGCGTTGGTTACTGAGCTGGAAAAGTTCTTCAAGGACAACCAGCGCAAGCCTTCCAGGGATCTTTTGATGAACCAGGCTTGGTCAATCCGATACTTGTTCGGGATCGTCAAGCAGTTGATGAATCGACCTGTTTGCCCGAGGGACGCTCGTTTTGATTCATAAGCATGTTTTCTTGTGTTTTGGAGTGTGTGATTTTTGTTGAGGCATATTTGAAATTCAGGATCCCATTTTCCTGGAGTTGTTGCGGGCCTTTGGCGTGGACTGCGACCAATGGAAGCCTGCGCCGAAGAAAACTAAGGATTCTTCAGGAGGTACCAAGGCCGGACACAGGCTGTGAAGGGATAATGGAAAGTTGTGTGGCATATCTTGAAAAACAGATATAAATCTAAATTGAGAAAGGGTATATGGTTAAATTTTCTTCTGGAAAAAGAAATCAGATTCGGTTTTTAATATATCGTATGATATATTAAAAAACGAAAAAAAAAGGATTTCTTTTTCTAGTAAGAAATTTAACCACATCCTTGACAGACAAAAAATATGGTTAAAAATTGGGACTGAATCAGAAATTAATCTTGGAACAGAGGGAAATTAAAGGATTATCTTTCCAAAGGAAATTTTACCATATCCGGGAATAGAGGGATGTTGATTAATTTCTTCCGAAAAGGAAATCTTATTGTTTTTCAATGTGTGGGAGGATCCATTGAAAAACAATTCACGGATTTCTTTTTCAACGAAGAAATTTAACAACATCCACTCACGGATATGGGGAAAATTTACAAGGAAAGAAAAGTCCATGTTGGTTTTCTATGTGTGTCAGACATGTGCAAACAAAGAAGGATTATCTTTCCAAAGGAAATTTTACCATATCCGGGAATAGAGGGATGTTGGTAAATTTCTTCCGAAAAAAGAAATCTTATTGGTTTTCAATGTATCAGAGGATCCATTGAAAAACAATTCATGGATTTCTTTTTCAACGAAGAAATCTATCTACATCTGTCACGGATATGGGGAAAATTTTAAGGAAAGAGAAGTCCATATTTTGTTTATGTGTCAGACATGTACAAACAAAGAAGGATTATCTTTCCAAAGGAAATTTTACCATATCCGGGAATAGAGGGATGTTGATTAATTTCTTGTGAAAAGGAAATCTTATTGGTTTTCAATGTATCAGAGGATCCATTGAAAAACAATGCACGGATTTCTTTTTCAACGAAGAAATTTAACAACATCCACTCACGGATATGGGGAAAATTCTGAAGGAAAGAGAAGTCCATATTTGTTTTTTACGTGTGTCAAACATGCAAGAACCAAAAAAGGATTATCTTTCCAAAGGAAATTTTACCATATCCGGGAATAGAGGGATGTTGATTAATTTCTTCCGNAAAGGATTATCTTTCCAAAGGAAATTTTACCATATCCGGGAATAGAGGGATGTTGATTAATTTCTTCCGAAAAGGAAATCTTATTGTTTTTCAATGTGTCGGAGGATCCATTGAAAAACAATTCATGGATTTCTTTTTCCACGAAGAAATTTATCTACATCTGTCACGGATATGGGGAAAATTCTGAAGGAAAGAGAAGTCCATATTTTGTTTATGTGTTAAACATGCAAGAACCAAAAAAAGATTATCTTTCCAAAGGAAATTTTACCATATCCGGGAATAGAGGGATGTTGATTAATTTCTTCCGAAAAGGAAATCTTATTGGTTTTCAATGTATCGGAGGATCCATTGAAAAACAATTCACGGATTTCTTTTTCAACGAAGAAATTTAACAACATCCACTCACGGATATGGGGAAAATTCTGAAGGAAAGAGAAGTCTTTATTCTTTTTTCATGGAAATGAAGCTACGGGTAATTCCTTTTGTCGATTCATCGCATTTTTTTTTGATTGTTGGGTTTCACTAACACTGTGTCAGGCATCTGCTGGTTCTGAAGCTGCAACATCGCCTGGGTCATCAACGGTGGAGACGCCGGATGCGTCGCCAAAGCCTGCTGAGGCATGCATGGCTCCACCTCAGAAGGACTTGGAGATGGCCAAGCCCATTGGTTCGGATGCTGCTGTGTTGCCGACGGAGAAGGAGCCAAAAAGGGTCGCACCGGCAGCGGCGGCGATGACACCGGCTGCTGTGACACCTGACCGTGTCTTTTCTCTTTCGGTTCTCAAAATGCATCTCGAGCAACAGTTTCTTGGTTGTTGAATATGGACTTGGAGAAGTTGGATACTCCTTTCTTGGCTTGGTGTGGACGCTGTAACCTCTTAGGCTGGAGAAGCGGAACCGAGCTGCAATGGAGGAGGCGTTGAAGAGAACAGGTCGAGCGCATCTCTTGGGTTGCCCAGCTGCATGCTTTGTTGCTTGTTGCTCTGCCTGCGGCAGCCGATTCGCTGGCCCTCTAAGGTTCGCCATGGGACGGAGAGAATACCTTGCCCTCAGTCGGGAAGATGCAGGAGCCGCCGCTGGCCGCGTCTTCTGTGCCGCCTTCTTTGGAGGATAAGGTTGCCAAGGACTGCATTTCCTCGTCTTGCATGTCATATCATGATCATTGCTGCAGTTTCATCCTTCAATTTTTTTATTGTTCTATGAGAGGATGTCGTCGCCAAGGTGGAAGTTCTCTCGGATGAGGAAGGATGTCCTGGGCCCGCTGAGTCGAAGCCTGATGATCACGAGGGAAAGGACCAGATTCTAGGGGCATCTGCGCAGACGTCTTTGGAGGAAGAGTTAGAAAAGACCATGGAGATTGACAACTCTGGTGCTGAACTGGAGCAAGCTTTGGCGGCGGAAGCGGAGTCCTTACCTGACAAGCTCCCTGCGTCCGACAAGGACTTGCGGAAAGAGCAGCTAGCTTTCAAGAGCCAAGCGAAAGAAGAAGCAGCTCGAAAGAAACAGGCTCAGGAGGAGAAGAAGAATGCAAAGGTTGCAGCCAAGGCGGCGGCGAAGGCTGAAAAGCTTAGGAAGAAGGAGGAAAAGAACAAGGAGAAGCAGATGAAAGCGGAAGCCAATGGCAAGAAGGACGCTGATGGTGCCAAGGCTGAGGGTGAGATCAGCCCATCTGCTGAAGCAGCAGCCGCAGCTGCTGAAGTGGCTATGGACGCACGAGCTGAGGATGAAGCGGAAGCGGCTGACTTAGAAGAAGTTGAGAACCAAGTCAAAGCAGAGAGGAGGAAACGAAGGCACAAGCGCAAGCAAAGTGGCGACCCCGTCCCCAGGGCAAAGGGACGCCCACGCAAGCCGGCCGATGAGTTGGAGCCAAGAGCAGAGCCTGCAGCAGCGTCGGCTCCCAAGCGAGCGAGAGGAGGACCGCGCAGAGGTGGAAATTCCACTGCGGTCGACAGAGGCCTCATGGCGGAGATTGGTGCTTTCATGAAGGACTGGGCGGGAAAGAAATATGACAAAACCCAGAACACTTTGCACAAGGGCATTCCTGGCATGACGCCTTACTGGAGCCGCAACGCTGCTGGAATCAAGGTGCCCAAACAGGACGGCGCTGGCAAGTGGCAGGCGTGCTATTTCACGGTGGACGTGGACAAGTGCTGCCAGATGGCGACGAACATTTTCTTGAGCATCAAGTTCCAGAAGAAGTGTGCTGAGGAAGGGGCTGAGTGGCCTGAGAGCAACGGCGCGAGCGAGTACTATGGACTCTTGGTCCGTAGCGCGCGCGAAGCCCACCGCAGACTGTGAATTGCGTGGGCTTTATTTTGGGGGCGCCAGCACGAAGTTGCTGGGTAGTGGGCCGCAACCAAGCAGACGTTCGCAAATAGAACTATACCTGCACTGTTTCCACTAAATCTTTCTTTGTCTGCTTGGGATGCTATCTATGTGACGCGTTAACGCGACAGATATTGCGATCAAAAAAGCGTGAAGCTCTTCTTCTGCATGCGTATCAACCTTTCTACCAAAGATGAGTCGTTGCCCCTGCAGGTGCATGGCAGTGCTGCAGCTCTCAGGCGCCTCTTCTTTGCAGTTGGGCACCAGGGCGCCAACGGAAGGAACTAGGAAAAATATACTGGGGGTATTTTTTTAAATTCCTTCCGTTTCGATGTGGGCTTTGAACCGGGGAAGGACTCCTTGAAAGCAATGGTATTTCAGAAATCTAAACGCTTTCTGAAAAACCATGGGTTTCAAGGATTCCAATCTTTTTTTTTCATGCGAGGGAGGAAGGAATGCACCTCAGGATATTTGCATTCCCTCCTTGGACTTTTTTGTGGAGAATGGTTTGCTTGAAAGCGCAAAGGTTTCAAGGAAAACATTGTCTGCTATTGAGATTTGCAAGAATTTACTTTGTGGGGCTTGCTTTTTTCTTTCGGAAAAAAGACAGTCGCACAATCTTTGCACATTCATTTCATGGAAGAAACAAAGGTGCCAAACATATCCTATGTTTGTCTCCTTTGTTCCTAACATTTCTTTATCAGATCAAACCATCCTGTTTGACGTAGGAAATGAATGATTCTGGTCGTTGCAGGTATCCGCATGCCCGCTTGGATGCTTTGAGTTCCACGAATTCTTCCTGGAGGCGCGCTCTGTCATGTGGTGCAGCTGCTTTTCTAACATTTGCATGGTAAACGTGCGATTTGTGACTCTTGCCTTCGCAGCTGCTTTCCAGCAAGCAGACATGGCGTCTGACACCTCCGGTACTTCTGGGCCCCCACCCGGCGGTGCTGCTGATGGCCATGGTGTTCCACCTGCAGAACACTGGCAACACCTCGCAGCACCTTGTATGCAGACATTTGTTTTCCTTGCCTTTTTTGGCTTTCAACCGACGCAGCTTCTGTGCTACTGTCAGGCATACATGATGGAGTTCATGAAGGGCAAGGGCAAGGGCTTGCCAGCTTCTGTGTCTACAGCTGCAGGACCTGCGGCTTCACTTCCCGGACCTCTGCCTGCAGGGCCTCTTCTGGATGGGAAAGGAAAAGATGACGGCAGCAAGGGATCTGGGAAGGATGATGGCCTCAGGGCTCCCCGTGAGATCGGCAAGGGAAATCCGGAAGTTGGTAAAGGGAAGGAAGGAGTCGGCGATGGAAAGGGGAAAGGTAAAGAGGGTGGAAAGGTGGATGGCAGCAAACATGGTAGAGCCAAGGGCATGGGTGCCGCTCGACCGCCCGAGCCAACATCTCCTCCACCAAAGGGCAAGGGCATGGGCGCTGCAAGGCCAAAGGCCAAGTCCATGCCGACGTCCCCTGACAGTTCGGCCGCCGCACCTGCAGAAAATAGCAGCGGCCAGTGGGTTCAGTGCTGGATGTGGATGCCAAACCCTCCACCACATGGGAGTAGCATCCCACCGTACATGCCTTCGGACGTCGCTTCTGCCACGCCGCCTGGGCCTTCGTGGGGTGATGAAGTCGTACCTCGGATCTAATGAGTAGTGGAAATTTTATAACGATTTTGGTTTTGAACCCTAACGAAATTTGGAATGGAGATATATGGGATGTAGGATCATAGGTATATGTTCCGCTCAGTTTTGTTTTTGCGGTCTTGATTTTTAATGTTGCGAACCAAGGAAGTATACGCGGATGAGGCACCAGAGCCACCGCCCAGCAGAGCTCCCACTACTGACTTGGAGCGTGCAGCAGCGGGTGAACCATCTGCGGCGCGCCCAGGCGGAACCAGTGCTCATTCGTCGCATGATGGGGACGGCCCTGCGCGCAGTGCAGTTTCAGAACCTCCTCGAGGAAGCCGAGGCGAGGTTTGTAGTTTCATGGGGGTTGAGTTTCTTCCTTGGCAAAAGCCACAAACATGAGCGGTCTGGTCGCATCTACTGTTGTCTTGCCTCTTGCAGGTGACGATACGGAGGAACCTGACAACGAGGCGCACCACTCTGAGCCGCGATGCCGCCGCAGAGAGCGGCGACGCAGGAGCAGGAGCACTGACCGTGGCACCCGCCGGCGTCGCTGAAGCCATAGCCTAGACGTTATGTCCTATGTGCCCAGAGTGTGCGTATGAATCGTCTGGCATTTTTGTGTGTTTTTCAAATGTGACCTGTAGCAGTTGGCCGTGAGCAGAGGAGCTGCGCGAAACAAAAGGGTACAACGGTTGCTTTCCACGCAGCATTCCATGGATGAACTGCCTGATGTGACATTAACGCACTTCCTTTCTGGAAAAGTTCTTTTCAATCCATGAAATGACCTTTTCCAGAAAACAACATGGTTTAATTTTAGCACTGCTGCAGGTCATCGATGGGCAAGCCTGCGCGCGGTCGCACTCGGCGTGTTGCTGCTGCTGCGCCGCCGCTCCAGGAGCCGAGCAGTCGCCCGGGCACGTTTGCTCTTCTCTTTGCCTTCGGCTCTTTGCATCACTGCAGCATGCTTTTTCTTTCAATTTTCCGTTGGAAAGCTATTGGTATCATACCTGACACCAATTTTCCGGAAAATTGACAGAAAAAGTATATTTTTTGGGAGTATATATGGGGGATGAGAATGCCAATTTCGAGTCCCACCGAAAAATGTAGTGTTACGGTGGGTGACCCGGAGAAAATGCAGAAATCCTAGGTAATGGATAACTTTATCAGCAGATCGGTTTAGGAATCCTCAAAAGGGTTTATCCGGAGAGGAACCCGGAGAAAATAGGGGCACCGGACTGACGACGGAGATTCCCGGACTAAAGCCGGAAATCTCCGGAGACAGGCCGGAAATCTTATACAAGAATTGGATAGATCGGTGTAAGAATTTGATGAAATTTGTGATGTTGAAAATCGTGGAAAAATTGATGGTTGTCACCAAAATATTCTTTTTCGGTGATTTGGGCACTAAACTTTGGGAAGTGTGGGAGGGCGAGGGGTTGCGCATGGACAGATTGCTTTTTGTTTGGCAGAATTTGGCTTGCAGAACCGCTGCCGCAACGCTGCCCTAGCGAAGCGTGGATTTCTTCTCCCCCAGTTGGCCGGCGCTGCTACTGTCGTTGACAAAATGGAAGGACTGCCTGCGGACCTGGCCGTGGTGAACCTTAAGAGAGATCTGTTGGAGCAGACGAATGGCTTGGCCGTGGAAGAGCTCCAGAAGATGTTGCAGGACAGGCAACTCTTTCTTGTCTGCCATCTTTGTGGCTGTGATCAAAATCCCGGATGGCAGGAAACGGAGACCGCTTTGGCCGGGAACTCTTCGAAGGAGCAGCGCGATGCCATGGTCCCTTGCCTTATTTCATCCTCCTCGCATATAATTCTGCTATGAAAATGTAACTAAGGAAAGGTGGCTCCATGTCAAAGAGGAAAAGCATGACGATATGCTGACGTCTCTGCTGCTGGGTTCTTCGAAGACAACTTCTGAGGCTTCTCCTGTTGCCACTCCTGCCCGCTCTGACGTGCATGTGCCAGATGTCCAGCCGACGCGAGCGCCTGCGCCAGATGCGAAAGGGTCATGTATGAAGCCTGAGCCAGCTCCTTGCCTGCATTTTGGTTCCAGTCATAGATGACTTGAAAAGGCGAACAGCATCAATAACAATATACCTTGGGGGGTCTGTATCTCTGCCGCACCATGGGTATCAATAACAATTCCAACATGTCCAACCTGGGGGTCTTGCATCTCTGCAGCACCAGGAAATAAGTAACACTTCCAACCTGGGGCGCTTGCATTTCTGCAGCACCAGGAGATAAGTAACACTTCCAACCTGGGGCGCTTGCATCTCTGCAGCACCAGGAGATAAGTAACACTTCCAACCTGGGGCGCTTGCATCTCTGCAGCACCAGGAGATAAGTAACAATTCAACCTGGGGGTCTTGCATCTGTGCAGCACCAGGAGATAAGTAACACTTCCAACCTGGGGGTCTTGCATCTCTGCAGCACCAGCGTTGGAATGACTACATTTGAAACACGTGTTTAATGTCGGTATTCTGCTTTAGACGTTGACTATCTTGCAGATGACTAGCTAAGTATGAATTCCAATCAAAAGCAACAACTGTTTAAGAATAGATAGTATCAGCTCATACTTCTGACTAGGATAGTGTGGTTCTTCTATCGGCGCGTGCTCGCAGGTCTTGGCTACTGCCTCATCTGACGTGTCTATGTCGCCGACATCTCCTTGCGCTGCAACCGAAGCTGGCTTGGTCATCGACCTGGAGAGCGATGCTGAGAATGCTTTGCCCGTGGACATGCTAAAGTTCGAGGAAGAAGAGAAGAACAGCATCGAGGACGTCAAGAAGAAGCTGACTGCAACCAAGTCCATCCCGGCAAAAGTGTCTCCTGTGACGAAGGCTTTGACTCCAGAGAACAAGGCCCCGGCTGTTGCTGCTACAGGGGGATGCTGCTTCCCAGCTAGCAGAATTGCAAAAAAGACTTGGGCCAGAGGAAATCCTGAAGCTCTTGGGCCATGCACCAATCAACACAACTGATGCAAGTCATTCGCTGTTGAAGACGCCGCCTGTGCAGAGAAGCCTTTTCACACCCCCAGCTGCTAGACCGGAAAGTTCCTCAGGTGTGGCCAAAGCTGCTGTGGCAATTGCACCGTCCACTGCAGTGCCTCCCACAGGGAACCTTGCCTCTCCGCCTGCTGTTGTTCCAAAGGCACATGTGACTCCAAAGCCGCCGCCTATGCTTGAAGGTGCTGAGAAAGAAAAGGGCGATCCCCCGGCTGGGACGGAGAGTGTCGGAGCTGCCGATGAGTCGGATGCTTTCAACCTTGCCAACAAGGTCTGTGTTGATTGAGCCATGTTTGCATGGCTTCGCAACATATCGTCCATGACGTTTGCATTCTTGTTCAGGTCATTTGTTCCCCACGCCTGGGCTGTGTGCAGGAGCTAACACCGCACGCCGTCTATATGCGACTTAAGCGGCTGTGTGAGAGGAAAGCTGGAGGATCGTTACTGGTAGATGAAGATATTCATCAGCAATGGGTGAAGGGCAACCGTGATGAACTCGGCCTCGCGCTGGTTGCAGCACTTCGCAAGTGCGGCTTCAATGACAACGCGGGGACTCGAAAAGCTGTCCGGGCGGGGAAGGATCAAAAAAGCAACATTTCAATTGTTCTTGCCATGTGTCAGAGGTACCGCAGTCCTTTTTGATTGTGTGGTTTGAACTGTCCCGAGAGGCCGAATTTTCATCGCAGATGAAACGCGTGCGGGAAATTCAGACCAGTCGTGAAGAGACGTTGCATGGTGGATGGTATACGGAAGAGAAGATGCGTAGCGAACTCAAGTACGGCAAGCCGCTGGGCCGCAAATATGATGGCATAGCATGGCTAACAGCATGCTTGAATTCCTAAACGTTGTGAATTCCAGGATGCTGTGAGCCGTGCGTGGATGGCATCGGCTAAGTTTCAGCAAAGGTATTAATTCGGATCCCTAAGTCAGTAATAATTTATGGATCCGAATTAATACCTTTGCTCAAACTTAAATTTACCAATCACCATATTTCTGGTGGCTAGAGCGCCAATCCATGAACCGTTCTATCATTCAATTTTGTTTCATTGTAAAAGTTGCAAGAACATAAAATAAAAATTACGAACAGGACCCTTTCCCATTTTCGTTCCCAGTTGTGCCCAGGAACCTCATTGCCAAGATCAAGGCCTACTGCTTGCGCTTTAGATCCGTGCTGACAAGGACTGCACGCAATCATCAAAGTAAACTGCAACAACAACATACGATAATGTTTAAACATGATATCGCAGGCCACCGCACGGAATCTGGCCAGGAAGTTCAAGTACGATGAGAAGGAGCTGGAATATTTTGTCGAAACGGAAGAATCAGTGCGGATCAAGAAAAGCGACCTGGAGTCATGGCGCAAGGAAGATGATGGCGAAGCAGAGGACATGCCCAGCTTGGAGGAGGTGCCGGCAAAGGAACTTATGCCGAAAGCATCAGAGCCCAAGTGTCCGCCAGCCTTGGAAAATGGTCCGCCTGGCCAGCATGGTGATGGTATGCAGACTCGAGAAGAAGCCAAGCTAAGTTTGGAGAAGTTCTTGGAGTCGTTGCACAAGAAGGCAAGCCAGGCGACCACTTGGATCGCGGCGTTGGAGCCACCAGCAGTTGCCGAGCCGACCGCCAAGCAGAAACTGTTCCTAGGTCGCATCATTGTTTCTAAAAGGGCTGCCTCCCTTGGAAAAATGATGTACGCAAAAATATTTTCGTTGCATTGGTGACATGATGCTTGAGATCCGACTGCCCAGGTTCACTGAAAGTGTGAGCCAAATCCTGGAGAGCCTGGAAAAAGCGTTTCTGGGCTTGGCCGAGTGTCAGCACATCCTCGATGCTCACGGGAAAACAGCAGAGAAACTAAGCTGCACACAGAATAATAAACACCACCATCTTACAATGAATCCCCACAACCCATAGCATTTGGGGATAGTAGCCCCCTGAATCTGTTGTCATAGTGGGATGTAATCATAGTAATCATCTTTTTGCGTTGCAACTTGACTCAGGTTTGACGCGAAGCTACAGGAAGCCAAGGAAGCTGCTCGGACCCCGCCTCTTGGATGCAAGATGCAGGGGGCTAACCATCGCAAGAACAGAAAGGTGAGTTAAAACGGATTAATTGCATCAGGCAAAGGATATCAAGGCCTCTAAATTCACAACTTAGGTGCGTGAACCTACTTGCGAAGGAGCACCTCTTCAAGATTCTCGTCCCGTGTGGTCGTGCACCGGCGAACAAACGCAGCAAGCCGGAAATGGAACCTGGAGAGGATGGCAATGGGGAAGTTCCAAGCCCCAAGGCTAAGCCTGCTGTCAAGTCTAAGGCGGCTAACAAGAAGGCAAAAGCTGCAAAGCCAACTAAGTGAAGGGTTTCAGCAAGCCTGCTCAAATAGTGGGCCTGCCCGGGGTTTGTAGAGTGACTTAGACTAAGGCGTGGCAGCAGGTATTCGCCCTTTCCACTTGACTGACACGTGTTGGTAGCCATTGAGATGCTGTCAAACCTTAGCCTAAAGTGAATCTGCGGTAACAAACACGCAGCACAGGTGTTCTTCGACACCGCATGCGTGCCACAGCAGAAAAAAATCCAGAGAAAATAAAACAGCGAGTGGGCGTGCATCATAATCAAGATAACACTTTCTGTCTCCAGCTCACGCTCTAAACCATCAACATGCCAGGCTTGGTGTGCAAGACCACTGGAAAGCGGCGGCCGGGAGCATTTTCTGAAGCTGTGCAGCTGAGTCGAAGCAACGTGGCCCAAAGTTTGGCTCGAAGTTTAGCTCGCGGTGTGCCTCGGTCTGAATAGAAAATACTTGTTTTCTTGTTGCCCGGGCTTTCTATGGCATAAATTGCAATACCACCTGGAGTTCGGTTGTGGAAATGTGTTCTGAGTTTTGATATTTTGGGTATCCTTTTTTATCACAAGTGGTATCATTTCAAGAAATTAGGCGCCGGCAGTGCAACTTGCAGAGCATGCGCAAGCTATCCTTGCTGATGACAAATTATTAGGAGTCAAACGAAAAGATTCAGTTCTGCAGCGCTTGGCGGAAGGAACTGCAAAGAATGCAGAACCTTGAGCTGACGTAGAACAAGTTGAATTTTTTGTGTGACCCAAAATGACTGCAAATCAATACTTTCTTGACATGCTATACTTCCATACCCTCCAAGGCCAGGTCTGCGTTTGCTGCCTTCGAAAATGAAGAGATGAAGGCTCCCATCAAAGTGTCGCGGGTAACTGTCGGTGCTGCTCAGGATCATCCCTTGATCAAGCCGACGGACTTCGTGCGTGCTTTAGCTGCCTCGAAAAAGTTGCACACGATTCTGCCACATCGAGACTTTGCAAAGTGTCGAACGACATTAACTGAGTTTTGGGCCCGCTGGAAACTGCAACACGGCGAGAACCATGGAGTGTTTGACGAAATTGCTGCAGAGAATCTCTCGGTTACTCTGCCTGTGCGTCTTCATGGAGATGAAGGACGGAGCGACTCAGCTGCATATATATCTTACATAATGACAACCACGAACGACAGCTGTAAGGGGTAATATCCACTATCCTTTTCATTCCTATGTGAAAATATTATTCCGATGCCATCCCTTGAAACTTTTGAGGTAAGAAGAAGTCTCCGATACTGCTGATTTCATGGCAATCCACGCTTGGTGGTGGAACTAGCAAAACTGTGGATGTCCCAGAAGTCGAGCAAGATGAGCAGCAGCGCCTGAACTTTGTCGGCCATCCTGAACTCACGCGGCATTTGGCTTTCTGTGCCTTGAAGGAGACATATGTTGACGATGATGCTGTCGTGAGTGATGCCTTACAACACATTGTCTGGGACTTGCAAGCCGCTTGTCGGGATGGAATCGCTGTCAAGTACGAAGGTGAGAACATTGTGCTCAGGCTTTGCTGCGTCTGCACGAAAGGAGATTGGCCATGGCTAGCAACGGCTGGTAACCTGAACCGACACTTTCGCCGAGCCGCGAAAAAGGCGCGGTCGGATGTTCCCAATGTTGGACTGTGTCACTTCTGCTTCGCGGGCACTGACGGCATTCCATGCAGCGATGCCCGAGACAATGCGCTATGGATGTCCACTATGGGATCAGCAGCAGCTGAAATGGCTTGGGATGTGCCTTCGCCATTGACCACCGGCCTCCCACAGAAACCAGACGATCTTGCTTTGTTTTATCGCCCGGACCTGTTTCACAACTGGCATCTGGGTATGGGGCAATGCTTCGTGGCTAGCTCTCTGGTCTTACTCTCTGATATGTGCGTTGGTTCTAGCATTGCCAAACGCTTTGACGAGCTGACCCGTTTGTGGAGAAGCTGGTGCCGTGATCAGTGTCTTGGATTCAGTTAGCTGTTTTCTCCTGGAAGTTGGTTTTCTTTCTTCTTTCTTGTTTCTCTGCAAGGTCCATAAAACCGTACCTGCCGAAGATCAGCAGAGAAACCGTTGCATGGCTTGGCCCGTCAGACTGGCCTGATGGATGCTGGCAGAAAGGATCTACAACTACAGAGCTTTGCGTTACTTGGCTAATTTTTTTTTGAAAAAAGGCCTCTCCCAGCCGTGTTGCTGCAAGGAATGGCTCGAATACCAAATGCAGCAAGCAGATTGGATTGTGCAGCTTCAAGACGATGAGCGCTACGTCACAATTCTGCTGGTGCTACGCTCCATCAATGCGGTCTTCAGGAAACTCTATCGCTCGGGTGCTTGGTTAGAAGCTGCTGATGCTGCCAAAATTGGTCAGCTGGGTATCACAGCCCTTCGAGGTTATGCGAAGTTGTCTCAGGTGTGCTTAGATCTTGGCGAACCCCGCTATCCGCTATTTCCAAAATTCCATATGCTCCTTCATCAGTTCTGGTTTCTCGTGTGGAACTCCAAGCGGGTTCGCTGGCAAGAATCGCCAATGTGCGACTCCTGTCAGATGGACGAAGGGTTCATCGGACACATCAGTAGATATTCTCGTCGTGTCTCCCCTTCCAGTACAATAAATCGTACCATTGACTTATACTTGGTGTCACTATGGCGACACTGGACGGCAACTGCGTAGAAAAAAATTGGTGTCCTATCCGATCCTGAACAGATCATATAAAAAAATGTCACACTGTCCGAATTTGAAGAAAAACAATTGCAATCTATAAAAGCATTATTTTCAGCACAAGCAACGCTTGCTCTGAAAATAATTCTTCTAAGATTGCATATTACCTTTTTCATACTCGAGCAGTGCGGCCTTGAAACAATGACAAATCACACAAACAAAATATATTATTCAAATTTTGGGCTCTGGTTCAAACAAATCTACTCAGTACATGAATCCTGGATGCAATGCAAGAATCCTGCTAGCAATGCGAGAATCCTAGTAGCATGTGACGAATCCTCCCGGATTTCTATAAATCCTCGATCACGGCCCCGGATTCTTCTGTTTTGAGGTTCCTGGTATATATTATATATATATATATATATGGTAATTTAGTTCCGACATGTTTTGACCCATACACTTATATCATATATCCTTCGTCGCACAGATAATGGCCCTGGATGCGTAGTTCTTCAATTGTGATGAAAACCAAAGCTGGCAGAGGAAAAAGTAAGCACCCATAATTTGGATCTTCCATTTCCACGTTTAATTATCGAAGGGTATGTTGCAAGTCCATTGCAAGTCCCTGCAGTCTTGCGGAGCTTTGATCAGTGGGCTTGTGCCATTGCATGCGAATGGCCCACAGATTATGACCAACATTTGATGGAAATCATGGTTTCACTATTTCGAAGTTGATGTACTTTGCACCATTTTGAGATTTATTCAGTAGCTCAGACATCCTGCAGTGTTTCAAAGTCGATATATACCCTGTATTGTATTGTATACGACATCGTATGCGTTCCGTTCCTTCAGCTCAGCATCTTGCAGTTTTTGCTCGCAGAGTCAATCCATTGATTCTCATTGCTCTTGGTCGAACTCCCCGATTTTTTCTAGGCTATATTTAGATCCATTGAGAACGTCTTCAAAGCCACGTTTGTTTACCCTGAGGTGACTTAACAATTATTAAACATGGACAAGCCATGGTTCCCAGGGACAATGATCTATAAAATTTCATAGCTATCAAGTTTAACATCCCCCACATATATTTATCCCAGAAGCCTTGGCTTAATCCAGTTGGCTTGGATAAAAAAAGGAGTTGATACATGTCCTCAGCGTAGGTCATGTCCGTGGCCGCTCAAACCATCGCGGAGCTCCCAGAGAAAACTCGGCGAGTTCTGGTGGTCACCTGACAGCAGGGGTAAAGCGACTGGGGACAGCGACTGGATACTGTGGATTCTACAACCATCTATAGTATTTCTATGGTTATTAAACAAAAATATAATTTAGTTGTGATATAACCCCTATTGTCAAACATATAAGCCACGAAGAACGTTGATTTAACCAACATGACCAAGAAAAAACTGTTTATTCAAGATGATTTAAGCCAGAAACATGATGGTACAATTGGGATTTAATGGGGATATTATGTGGGAATATGAGTTGATATAGCTGACCTTTGAATGGGATTGTTCATGGGATTTCATAGAGTTTAAAAGAGGTTGAATAGGATAACTCATCAACAACACGATATTCATCCCTCATGGGTTGATAATGGGTTGATAATGAAGCATAATGAGTTAATAAATGTCAATTATGGGTCGATATTATCATGATTATTAATTATCATCAATGATTAATGCGTATTAATGATTCTTAATGACTATGAATGATGATGAATGATTATTAATGATTATTGATTTAATGATGTCCTAGTTACTGTAAGCCTTTCCCCAGTTCACATTTAAAAAGCAAGCAAAACGACTCGGAGGATGTAGGGGATGAAATCACATATGCCTGGGATCATAGAATGGTGGTTTTGAATATGAATGGCGGATGGACAGGATGTTACCAACAAATAAATTTGCATTTAACCCACAAAATACTGTAATATAAGTAACTGGCAAAATGTTGCATGGGTAGTTCGGACAATTGCTTTGGTTTGTTGCTGTTTACACCCCACCAGCTAAAATAACATTGTTTATTGTGCAGGGTACATAGGATTAAGGATATGGGGTGATAAAACCGACAAACATGGAGATATAACGAACATACATATGGATAACATCAACACAAATGGGGATTGAAACATCAAAACAGGGGATACACAATCAAGCAATTCTGAGAATATGTTTTGGAAGATGTAGTCAATATCAGATGTGGGTCTAAGGATGGGGAATTTGACCCTTAAATGATGGCACAAATAGTGGAGAAAATGAGGTTCTAAGCCACGGGATATTTCTGTGGGACCAGGTGAGACCACTGACCACTTTGGTTTCAAGCAAGTTGATCATAGTTGATCTGGATTTCTATGGATTCCACGTTGCAAGCGAAGACCCAAAACCTGTCCTATTGGAAGGTGAGTTCAATATGTGTCCATACAATTCCACACAGACAATCAGACACCCGGTTGCGCCATCTGATACCTAGTTTATGTAGTTTGGATGGTCAGATCCTCTTTTCATTGGATTGGTTTAAGGGAAAAAAATACAGGAAACCTCTATATTTGATGGTAAAAACCATGCTTTCCTGTAGATTTTCCCTTCAACCAATCCAATGATCTTTAGGATCATTCATTTTTCCAAGAGAAGGATCTTGTTTTTGTCGGTGTTCCAGAGCCATTGAGGTGCTTGCCACCACACCAGAGAAGGGAAGGGCGCCCAAGAGCAACTTGGCTTCGCAAGGCGCCTGGCAAGAGCTCGGATTTGGATGGGTCTGAAAATGGGGTATAGCCTACGAAATGGACATTTTCATGGGAAAATGATGGGAAACCAGGCGATTTTTAGGGTACCCCATTTTCAGACACGGCCATTGGTGATGATTGGATGTTTTTCACACAAGGCAGGCATAGACTTTTGCCTTTAGAGATTTCATGAGATGGACATGGGCCAAAACCCTCTAACTCTATCCCGCGTGAACCTTAAAACACACCAAGAAATCTAGTATCATAGGTATTGACCGATACCCAGATGTCCAAAACTCCTCATTTGGAAGAGATGTAAATGTTTAGCTGCAGGAAGACCATTCAGCGTGAGGCATGTCTTGAAAAAAGAGGTCTGGAAAGAATTTCTGTCTCCAAGTCTCTGTGGTAGAACCTGATTAAACAAGGGCTCCGGCTCCAATAGTTTTGTAATGAATTCCAAGTCTGCTTAATCCATTTCTGGGTCCATCGGATTTTTCCACGTGAGTCGACAGTCGACCAAGGTGTCTACGGCCTGAATCTTGTGCTGGGTATGTAGCCTCAGGGAGTCATTCAGCTGTGTCAGATGGGAAGCACAAATCACCTCATGTGGTACTCGCATTGCCACTGGATTGGTTTAAGGGAAAATTTACAGGAAACCTCTATATTTGATGGGAAAATCCATGGTTTCCTGTAAATTTTCCCATTAACCAATCCAGTGAAGTTGGATATGATATGAATTGGATATCAATGGGATCCAACTGACCAACTATTGGGCAAACATGGCAAGCTGGGAAATACCCGAACTGTTCATCAAGGTTTCTAGCTTGGACAATCATCGAACTCAATGATGGATTTTCCAGCAAGCCGTGTTTTATGACTGGATGGTAAACCCAACAATACATCATCCCCGGTTCAAACTAAATACCACTCTAAATACCATGGTTTGGTATGGGATGTATTCATTTTTTTGTGCAGGGTTTATTTTACCCTCTGGTAAAATTAACATAGCGAACTGGAAAATCACCATGTTATTATTGGGAAAATCCACTATTTCTATGGCAATTTTCAATAGCAAACTGTTAGTTTACCAGAGTTTTTTTTTTTCAGAAGGCATCAAGTTTACCATCCTCCAATTTCCCAGAAATGGATTCGGATCCCTTGGCCGGGGGTTCAAAAAGTCGGATTCACAAAAGGGGCTTAGGGATTACCAGGTGGTGCCCCCAAGATAGCCAGGTTGGTTTATAACTCCTAGGACTTATGGTATATATATATATACATATCGCATTCTATAGGGTTATAAAGCAACAAACATCATTGGGGGGGGGGCACCACACGAGGTATCTGGACTTAAGTTGGATGTGGGTCAAAGATTCTGGCGCATTTTCTTGAGACCGCCTGGTTACATGGCGGAGCACCATGTGAAGTGTCCATGATGTGCGAATGGGGAACAACGTATGAACAACTTATATTCATGGTCTTGATCCATGCCTATAATATGTGCCATGATCCAAGCTTTACAGTAAGCATTTTTTTCCATTTGTAGGGGGATCGGGGATGGTCATCACCCCATTTCTAGGGATTAATATATCCCTGGCCACAGGAATCCTTTATGGTGGCGGGATGACCAAGGAATGACTTGGCACAACAGGGGAATGTGTACATGCAGGGTGGTGCCCCCCTACAAGTTGGTTGATAAACCCATTTCAATTTGATAAATTTATGTAATAATATGTATCTATATATCTTTATATATGATTATATATCATTATATATGATTATATATGATTATATTTGTATTATCTAGCATTATCTACCACAAATCCTAGTCAACCTAGTGAAATATGTAAACCAAATTTAGCTAGCATGAATGAACTATAGCTCCCCATACTTGGCTGGTTCAATCTCCAATTTTGCTGGATTTTTCTGTCGGAGCAGGTCAGCTGAACTTCCGCTTGGCAGAATATGGCAGGCGTGAAAAATGGAGACGAACCGGAGGAACTTTTCCATGGATTGAACCAACAAGAAGGGGATATATAATGGGAATATAAATTTGCAGTATCATTGGAGTATAGAATGGGAATATAATGGGAATATAATGAGAATATATATATATATACATGTGCAGTAAGGGGAATACACTGTATATACTGTACACATATATATATATATATACATATTGGAATATATTGGCGGCATGATTTTCCCAGCTAGAAACTTTCAAGTAGTTCGGGGATTTCCCCAGCATATATATATATATATCTACCTACCATAAGCCCTACAATGTGGGGACCCCACTTATGTTTGTTGGTGTATAAACCCATCTAACTATACGGCAAGACCCTATGGTTTGCCCGTGACTCGTAATTGATGTTGTCGTCAACGTCAAAATCATGTATATCATGATGTGATACATGATGTATATCATGATGTAATATCATTTTACAACTTATGATAACTTATATAAACCGTAGATTAAACCCTGATTGAAGTATGCGTAGTTGTTCCATGGGGCTGGGGGATTCTATAACTTATGATAACTGATATAAACCCTAAATGAAACCCTAATTGAAGTATGCGTAGTTGTTCCATGGGGCCGGGGGAATTTGTAACTTATGATAACTTATATAAACCCTAAATGAAACCCTAATTGAGGTATGCGTAGTTGTTCCATGTGGCCGGGGGATTTTATAACTTATGATAACTTATATAAACCCTAAATGAAACCCTAATTGAAATATGCGTAGTTGTTCCATGGGGCCGGGGGATTTTAGAACTTATGACAACTTATATAAACCCTAAATGAAACCCTAATTGAAGTATAGTTGTAAATGAAACCCCGTATTGATTGGTTGGCTAAAAAAAAAAAAAAACACCGTGGTTTGCCCTCCGGGCAAACCACGGGGTCTGTGCGTAACTATAGTTATAACTGCCATACACCCCAATTATCCCAGTTATAACTGCCACACACCCCAATTAGCTATCGAAAATGGGGGCCCCGCCTTGTGGGGTGTCTCTGAAGATGCATCCATAAATGGAGCATATAACCAACAATATTGGAATCTAATGGGTTACAATTGGATATATTGCCGACATTTGATTCAACTGTACAATATACAAAATATATTTTGATTTGGTATGTCTGAAGTGGGTGATATGGCAATTTTGATAGGAAAAAGAACTTGGGGTGCCTTATTTTCAGACAAACCCATTAGTTGATATATCTCAAGCACCCCAATTCGCCAATACTCAGCTGGTTTCAAAGTACATGTTCAACCTTTACACGGTCGGCCCTCTAAAATGTGTGACTACGATAAGTGGGGTTTATGGCAGTTATAACTAAGATGGGTTTATGAACATTTGCTATAGCTGCTATACTTACCCTCTGGCAAACTAACATAACTATTGAAAATGGTCATTTATAGTTGATTTTCCCATTGAAATTGGTGATTTTCCATAGTTATGTTAGTTTACCAGAGGGTAGCTGGTGCGGGGCCCCCCTGACGAGGTACGAGGTCTTGACCTGCAATGAAGCCATCGACAATGCCGCGACGTTGTGGGCAGCAGAAGGCGAGGAACGAGGAAGAGATCTGAGATCTGGGCTATCAAAAATGCCTTTGTTGATGGGCTATTATCGTTTGTTTGTTGGGGATGATTGGACATATAACTTATCTGGGGATATGGATGGATATGGTGATTAGTATCTGGGAATAATGGTTTTGTTTTTATTACTTTATATTTTTTGGTTCATGGGCTACTATAAGTCACGATAAGGATCTGGTCATAGCAATGTTAATGGTATGATACTATGCCATATATCATACAACTACGCAACACACTATTAGCCTGGTTGATTAGTTATTGTAAGGAGTGTTACTACCTGGGTTGTTGGGGATTTGAACCAACCCATTAGCCCTGGGTAGTAAGTCATCGATTCGTTAGTTAGTTATTCCATATTATGAATGGATTATGAGTTATGACTATGGTTCCTAACCAGTTTCTATGTGGGATGTATTTTGAAATGGGAAAATACTGACTTTGTCAGACAATAGGGTGCCCCGAAATGGAAAGCTACGGAAATGATATGTCATCATCAAATTCCCTGTTCTTCACATTGCCATTTTGGGGATATGCCACCTTTCCAGACGGACCCCAGTAGACATTCAGGATGATCTACAGGATCATCAGTTAATGAAACGTTACTGGAGATGAACTGGAGACATGCTCGGTGCTTTGCCAATAAATATTAATATATAATATATGATATGTATGTGTATGCAAAATGTATCATATATGCATGTAGTTAATAGATGAATCCCCTTCAATATATCCAATTAAATTTCTCACATTGGGATTCAGTCATTGAACATAGGTTTAAAATGGGGAATTGGTATATAAATGAACATTCTACAAGTGACAATGAATATATTCATTTCAGTCATATTGCAAGAATCCATTGAAACCAATGAGTCATGATGTTCCCATTAATATTGGGACTCTACATTGCCACAAGATTGTGCCTCAAGGTCATAAGTTGTTTTATGACGCCCTTGAGCTAGTTCAATAATGTTCAATATATCTGCCACTACCATAAATAAACACAACAGTTACAGTATGTAGAACCAAGATCTTCACTTATTGAATCACGTATAATATAAAATTCCAACCAGTTAACGCTAGTTGGAGTTCTCTCAACCAACTTGAATAAGTAACATAAATCATATGTGAATCTCCATATGTTCCGTTGGATAAATCACCGTTCCTTTTTGGCTTTTACCCCTCCAAAAAATAACACTCTCCATTGCACCACCATTTGTCTGATAAAATCAAATTTTTGGCTAGGTAAAACACGAATTTCTGACTATTTCCTATTAACAACCATATTAACCTTTAGTTTTGCTGGTTTCTCTGGCCATGTTTGTTGCTTAACAATCTGGGGACCGGGGACTTCCCATGGCACCAGTGGCAGGCGCAGAGAAGCGCGCAGAGCAGCCTGCTGGTGGCGCATGCCAAGTGGTCGTGGCCAGTTGTGAGGCTCGGGCACAGTGAGGCAGGAGTACATATCTTCATATGGGGATTTGATGGGGTTTCCATAAATGGGAATAGCGAAATAGCATCCAATAGCTGGATGGTTGTTTCATGGAAAATCTCATGAACATGGATGATTTAGGGGTACCCCTATTTTAGGACACCTCCATAAACTGTGTACGGTATATAATATAGATATAATATATATAATATATAATAATATATATTTATATACATATATATATACATATATATATATACATATATATATATACATATATATATATACATACATATATATACATATGTATATATATATATACATATATGCACCCAAACTTGAACCAAGTGATGTGCGTCAAACTAGCGATTTCGATTTCGGGGGGGCCTCACCTTGATCCAGGCCATTCGAGGAATCCACTTGGACAATATCGATGCTGTGGTTTTGATTGGCGACCCCATGAGTTCGGCTGCCCGGATGCGAAAAATCCAGCCACTCAACAATTTCCCCTAAAAAAAAGGAGTTTTCATCCATTTTTTGAATATCATATTCTTTTAATGAGACTTACATAACTTGCATCAATTTCTTATAAAAATTGCTGTGTTTCCCCGCCAAAAAAGAAACCAATTTTCTCGCTGTGTTCCATCCCTCCGCCGAGGTGTCGGAGACTATCAGCACTGTGCGGGGCGCACCTGTCGCTACCAGCCTGGGAGCCTAGGAGAGATTTCTATTGATAGACGGGGCCCCGGGGCCCCCGTCTACGAAACGGAAAATGTTGATTTGTCCAACAAGAATGGTGATTATTGGCATATTATTGGCATATATTATTGCTGATTTATGATAGCGACGTTGGTGAACACAACTACTGTAATACAGGACTTATTATGACAGATGTATCGAATGAGTGGGGTTGTAAACCAACTTAGATGTGGGGGCACCACCAGATAGGAACATGAGGATGTGCATGATTTTTAACCATCAAACAGGGAGGAACATTGAAATTTTTCACCCTCCAAAAACCGGAGAAATGGAGAAATGTGATGTAAAATTGATGATTGGTGTTTAACCTACCCTCCGGTAATCAAACGTAGCAATTGGAAATCCTCCATAAATGGAGGTTTTAATGGGGAAATCCCCCTATAAATGGTGGTTTTTCCATTGCTACCTTTGATTACCGGAGGGTAGTGAAAATGGGTTGTTTACCCAGCAAGGTGGAAACACGTGGATATGCAACAGAAGACAATCCAGACCTTCTGTCGGTTTATAGTTCCATTTCTGTAAGCGGGAATGTTAACAGAAAAAAAACTCAAATTGCCTGGCAAACGTGCCCATATCAATGGATATCATATGATTATGACATAGGATGGACACATCTTGAATCTGGTTGAGGAAAGTATCCAGGAACTTTACCGATTCCCATCATCCACCTCGGAACGAAAATCGTAGGATTTATTGATTCCTTGATTGAAGGATGCACACAAATTGAGATGACATGTTTACGTTTTTGTTTGATGTTGAAAATGTCATGTATAATTTCAATGTGTGGACAGTACGTTGTTTACGTTTGAATTTGTCACAGAAAGATACCAGAGAAAAACAACATGATCAAAGTCTGGCGTATATTAGCAATATGTTACCCACCAAAATGTAGGATGTCACGCCAAACAGTATAGCAGAATATTGGATTGCAACCTGCAAGAATGACAGATTTCAAGATATTTCAACCCACGTCTATGGGTCAATTTGGGTGTGTACTTTTTTAGACACACATGTGATTGAGATGTTAACCATGTTTGCCATCTCTTCTTTGATATTTGGTTTGTCAGTTTTGGGGGTTGACTCAGCCATTTTTTTTTGGGTTTCCTTCCATAAAAAGGGATTTGAAGATGAAGCTTGACTCATCGGAGAATGCTTTCCCACGGGATGATTCCGATGAAACCGTGGTACAAACTGCATGGTTATACCCTACAAAGGAACGACTCGGCTCGTTGCCTAAGTTGGTGCAAACAAGAACTTCAATAATTAGAGTTTTGGGGGTCTATCGAACTAGTTGAAGTTGAATATAAATGTTCTACTTAGAGGCACCACCTTGAACCCGTGTACCTGAATAACTGAATAACTAATACTAATCCATATGCATGTATTGTATGTAGTAAAAAACAATATTCAAACACAACAATATTTTAGTAATAGTATATAATTACAACGTATATATAGTTCAGTAATGGTATATGCTACGTACATGTATATATATATATAATTATATATATATGATACAATTACTGAA
This sequence comes from Symbiodinium sp. clade C Y103, assembly GCA_003297045.1. Lineage (NCBI taxonomy): Eukaryota > Dinophyceae > Suessiales > Symbiodiniaceae > Cladocopium > Cladocopium sp. clade C. The sequence goes on from BGPT01000002.1 coordinate 256,032, forward strand.
GTGTACACTCCGTATATATTCAAACAAATAAATGATAGGGTAGTAATTTATAGTGGCAATAAACATAGCAACACCACCACCAACAACAACAACAACAACAACAACAACAACAACAACAGCAATGATAATATTAATAGTAACAACCGCCATCATAGTAGTAATCATCAAAATAGTAGTAATCATCATAGAATTCTATAACACTAATAATCATAATGATAGTCATACAGAATGCATTATATACAATATTATACAATAATATACATATGTACCCAATACTCCAAGTTTAAAACAAACACTGATATATTCGCCTCATCTTCCCATTTTTCTTCTTCACTTGCCATCTTTCGGAAGGCCAGGATCTTCTGCACCAGTGGAGGGCATGGTGGTGTCTATTGTGCCGGACCAAGCGGCCACGCGGATGCTGTGGGGTCCTTGGTGTTTCCAAGGTGGCGGGTCGCGGAATCTCTGAAATCAATGGAGGTTTATAGCTGCGAAAAATGTTGGAAGATATGGGAAAATACGAAAAAACATCTGTAAATGAAGGTTTATAATGTTTTCAGCTGGGCCACGAAGTATACTTGGGAAAAGGATGATCAACCCCCATCAAATTTGAAGGGTATAAGCAACAAGTGGGATTATACCGACAAGAATTCGATTCTAGCTCGGAGCGATTAGGATCTGATCAGCAAAAACTTGGGACTCAAGCATAAAAATAGAGGCATGACCCACAAATATGGGGTCTGGAAGCAGGGAAGAAAAACATACCGACAACATTCAGCAACAATGATCGGAATCATATGGATATGGATTTCATTTATATCATATTATCCAGCAGCAATGAGGACATACAGGTGATACAACGGACAATTCAATATTACTGTAACATGTTACTGTTTCGATAGGGAAATTGATTGCTGAGGACAAACTGAAGAACGGTAAAGAACTTTAATGTTGATCAATGTTCGCAACTTGGGACTTGCCAAGAATAGTCTAGATATAATTTTCAGAATACAGTTGTTTCGCGATTCCAAGTACATTATCGGTTCCCTGTCACCGTTAATCGGGATCATTCCATACATGATCTGTATTGAGTGATGACTGTGTGGGTGGAAAAAAACAGTTCCGAGGTGGGTAGTTTGCACATGCCTCGTGAAAGGATTGTACATTTTTAGTGAGGAATTCTCAATGGAACATAGAATAATTAATTGCCACAAGGATACGCTGCATGAAAAATACATGTGGTGTTCCGTGTTGGACTTGCTGCAAGCACCATGGCGGAAGTGGTTTGCTTTTTATACTAAAAATAGCCTGCATTTCAGCCACATTTCCTGATAAAATCATCCCTTTGTGGAGCATCTTTGAAGCCTAAGGCATTGGGGAAACCTTAGTGGTTTCAAGCTGGTGGAGGTTCCTTTAAACAAACATCTCACCACTGGAGAGCGGCTGAAGAACCTTGGCTCGGCTCACCTGGATCTGGATGAAGAATAGCTGGCATTAAAACAGGATACTACGATATGCTATTATATGCTATGTTGATGGGATCTAGTTAATGGGATCGTTTTTTGTTGTTTGTCCATCCCGTTTTGCCCCACACGTTCAAACCTTTCAGATAATCAAAAGATTCTGAACAAAATTCCTCTCACGAGTTTCTAATACAAACCCTGGATCAGTCACTGGAGGCTCTTTGATGGGGGCAAGCCATTCTTTTCTAGCAGATGGAATTGCTTTTTGCCCCCCCCCCCCCCCGACCTCAGATGAATCAGCTGAGGTGCCAATACGATGTATCCCCATGCACAAAGAATACCCAGTTAGTGGTTTCAGATTGTTTTCCATTGTTTTCCCCTTAAGTGGGGATGACAATTCCAAATCACTGTCCCACTTTTATCACGGGAGGGTGGCTCGGCCAGCAGATGATACTTGGACAAGGTGGTGCCCTCCCAGTTATGTTTGTCGATTTATGGTCCCGATAAAAACTGATTTGATATACGGTAAACCATAGAATTTGCCTAGTCAGATTCCAACTTCGCTATCGAACATCAAACATCAATCCCCATCTTGGTTGGCGAAATCTCCTTTTTTTCTGGGTTTTACCCAGCAATCTTCAACGGGGCAATGGCTTTCCCTTCAGGGAATGACATGACTATCCCAAGGAACCGCAAGGATAGGGAACTTGAGGAGTTTGAGGAGTCGGCCGAGGACACGGAACATTACACCCCTGATTGGGGGGTGGGGGTTACTGATATACTATCCAACATTGGGGATGATCAAAATCCGTGGTCTGGGATTCCTATTCTTAACCAACAGGAATTACATGGAATGACAGGCGGTTTTAATACTGCTAATGTGGTAAACCCAATGCCATAAACCTTCAACTTCTTTTGGTTCATGCCAATTTCTGGTGATATTGGGGATGGTTGATGTCATTGGCTTTATAAATCACATTGATGATCCCAACTTCAGCTTTTGCATTTTATTGGCATGCTTAGATATATTTTAATGGGGAAGATGACGATATGATTGTAAACAGCGGTATTTCTTTTGGCGCACCACATGTTTGGACAAAGCCAGGCAAAGCCATGTCTACGGGTTTTGACAGATTGGATCCTATCAGCAGATAGTTGATTTATCATGATTTATCACTGATTCGAGTTTGCTAGAAATTGGAAGAGATCAGACAGTTCCTCTCCTGATTTAAAGACAAGTTGTTTTTCCTCTATTTCAGCTGGAGGTCTAGTTGCTAAAACTTGACCCCCGAAAGCCTTGGAACAGCCAGAATTTGTTGGATGATTATTCCCAGCTTGCCGTTGCTCAAAATTCTTGGCATGTGCCCAAACTCTGCTAGTTGTATGGGGCCTGTGATCAATGGTTGCGGATATTGACATTAGCATTCTGAAAATACTGATGATTAGAACATTTGTTACGGTTACATTTGTTCGGAAGATGTCTTCCAGTTTGAAAGTAAGCGTGCAGCCCAGAAGTTCCTATATAAGAAAATTTGTTCCAAAGAGACAGAAGTCATTCCTGCAGCATCGTGCAACCTTCTTCCTGAATTGTTCTACGGCTCAAAGTATTTCCGTTTTTTACACATGATTTTTGGATATATACATATTTGATTTGTATAGAAGTTCAAATAACTATATGGTGTATACACAATAGTGGATGTTTAATTCTTCCCGCTTCTTCAAGAATCCTAGAGTGCGTGTGATTCTATAAAATTCACCCGCATTTCTTACAGCCAGGACGTTGCATGCTGCCATAGGGATTTACCACCTTAATGCAGCCAGATGACCCCCTTCAATACTAGCTAGACAATCAGCCCTTATGAGTGGTTCTTGGTGGTTAATGAACCTTAACAAAGCCTTATCATTGGGGGAGTCACCTCACATCCCCCATTGTATCCCAACTATTTTAACTTCTTAACTTTATTTATTGAATGTATATGAATATCTATACATATATACCAACACCGATTGCACACCGATGATATTATTGTACACCAATCACTTTTCCGTTTGGTAACAGGCCGGTGCCAATCATACCTTGTTGGATCGTAATGCTTTATGATATACTAATTAGATGTATATAATAGAACATATAATATAATGAATATATGTATGTATATATATATATCCCATTTGATACATTTCCATTATATACATGTCCATTATATCCCAAACACTATCATCATATTTCCGTTCTGTACCAAGTATAAACCAATTAACATACTCATTATGTCCTTATTATTCATTCGGAACAGATTCCATCTGCATCCCAACGCTTCAAGGAGCTGTCTGAAGACGAACTCTTTGTGGATGAATTCCTGAAAGCCTCGGAGGACTCGACGAGGGGTTTAGGGTTCAGGGTCGAGGGCGGCACCGCAAACGGATTGCGATTCACCTTTGAAATAAGATCCAGCTGCTGGAACAAATAGGGTAATCAGACTTGACATCTTGATACTTTTGAACTTTTGAAGGGTAGTTTCTTCAAATGGGCGGGGTTTTCCACCACTCTGGGCATGTTTGTTGCTTTGGGCGTGATGAAGCGAACATCAAATACATGGTAGAACCGTGTGAACACCTATCCATGAAGACACAGATGCGTTTTTTTTTTGTTTATCAAGTGAGCGGAAGAAAAGGAGCCTAAATCCAACGTGATCCAACCACAAACATGTTGTGAGCAGAAAAAAGTGCTCATGGAATGCTCAGACTTGATTATCTATACAAGTGATATACACATAGTTTGGTATCTTCAGACATGTCCAAAGCGTGTCACTTGAAGGGGAAGATGACGGAAGATTCAACTGTAGATACTGTCAATGATTGTTGCACAGCTTGGGTAAGGTATAATTACTTTCTTGAATCTATTGCCAGACTTCTGTGTTACAAGCCCAAAGTGCTAATGTTCAACCAAAAGAGCCATGCATCGCCATTGTGATCATTGGTCGAGTGCTCCTTGCTTGGATAGTTTATCGGCCTAAAATCGCCACCAAACTGTGGTCCACAACTATAACCCAACCCCTAAAAGACCTATAGATGGGATTTACCCAGTCAAATGTTGTTTTCTCTAACCTGGCAATGGACCAGAATGGACAAAACAAAACAGACAAACCTTCTGGTAATTTCTTCCAATTGGCGAACTGGAAGAATCGCCAAGTCGAAAAGCACGGTATATCATGTCTCACTCAATGGGCCATGTAGTTTCTGAATTGCACAGTGGAACAAAATACCAGAGGGTATCCAACCATCATCGTTTAGATAATATATGTGAAATCCACCATTTGTATACTATATAGACGATTTTCCCATTGACACCTCCATTTAGTTCGATGATTCTCCTAGCTGGAAGCCTCCTTTTATAGTGGATGTTCATGGGTTTTGACATGTTTTCCTATATTTCCCGATGGTTTTCCGATATCGGACAGGGGATTTCTCATCAAACCTCCATTTCTGGTGTGATGGGAACACCTCTAAGCCATCCATAGCCATCACAGCCAGGCACAGCTGGATGACTTAGAGAGGCGGATGTAGACTTAGGACGACCCGCATCTAAAAAACGACGGATCTCGAGACACAAAATCATGAGGTCTTGGGAGTGCAGAGAATGATCTCACACTGTAACCATACCTAGAATCCAGATTTCGAGATACGCCACAAAAGAAGACGACTTGCTACCCTCTGGTAAACCAACATAACTATGGAAAATCAGCGTTTTTAATGGGAAAATCCACTATAAATGGCCATTTTCAATAGCAAACTGTTAGTTTACCAGAGGGGTAACCATTCACCACTGAAACGATTCGTGGGTGCCAGTCTCGTCTCACTGCCGCCACGAAGCCACAACGCTGGAGCTGTGATGGAGTGAAAGGCCATGATGAACATGTAAAAAACATCACCACTTGAGACATTGGACATATATACCCCGGGTTGATTTGTGGGTTATATGATGTTATATGGGATCTACTGTAACCACCAAATTTGTATTCTAAGCGTGAAGTGATACTTGATAAATCATAGTTGTCATAGTTGATTGATGGTTGATAGGTTATGAAACGGGGGTTGTTAGCCCACCTGGTGTATTGGGGATAGTGACATAACCCACAATAATCCAGGGATATTGTTCTTAACCAACCAGTGTAACTTTTCAAGGCTCATTTGATTACATCAACAACGAAACCCAGTTGTGTCCCTCACAAAAACTGTTTTCAGTATACAGTATACAGTATACATGTTGTGTGTCGTTCAACTCAGTTTTGCTCCGAAACAGAATGGTCGACTACTGTACCAAATGTTTGCCATCCATTTTTCTGATCAAATTTGATGAACCTACAGGTCTATGTCTAGTCTATGGTAGATTCATGCTACAGTGTGCAGCAGTGCATCAGCATTTGAGCAACAGCTTCCATGGTGAATCATGGAAGTTGCAGTTGCAAGGTGACGGCAAAGCTGCATTTCAATGAGTACATAAGCTGAATTTCAATGAGTACTGTCTACTATGAGCTTGATGGTGATGAGAAGGAAATGGAGGAGGATGTATGATAGGTCAGTGGCCATTTCTTCATCACGGAGCGGAGACCGGGCGGCCTAAAGTTGGCCCCTGTGCATAAGCCCGGTCTGCTACCATTGCGTAACATATAGAAAAGGCTGCCACCATTGGTTTGTTCGACGTAATGTATTGGCCTGACATTTTGTACTGGCGGCGAATGCGGCCATGTCGAACATCTTCGAAGATTTCAGGGCTGAAGGGTCAGATACCATATATAGATATAACTATATATATATTATATAACTATATATGTATGTATATATATATACATATTTACACAATGAACATAATTCACAATTGAACAATATGAAATAGAGCAAAGGATCCAATTTAGACCAGCCTTGAGTCCACAAGTTCCGATTTTTTTCTGTGTCATCAGATGTGTCAGCATTTTGTTTGGTTAAAAGTTGATAATAGTGGTTAATTAACCCAATAATAATTGGATATAGATGGATATAGTAGGATATTAGTGAGAGAATTTGGCAATTTTTGAAGGATATATCATGGGGTTTATAATGGTTTACTAGCAATATCATGGGAACTGTGATATACCCTCGTATAGTCAAACACTGGCTGGGAAATCCTCCATAAATTGGCATTTAATTCGGAGTCCACGAATGGGAATTGTCCATTGCCATGTTTGATTCCCAGAGGGTAGCCCTGCCCCCCTGGACTTTCTACGAACTGTGGCGGTGGTAGCAGTGGTACTTTGAATTTTGGTGGTGGGGAACCCTCGGGGTACTGGTTTTGGTTGGGGCAGGATTGATCAGATGCAAAGTCAATCTAAGGCAATAATATCCCCTCTGGATCCATCTGGTTATTTAACATAGCCATGGAAAATGGCTAATTTTGGATGATTTTCCTATTAAAACCTCCATTTATAGGGAATTGTCCATGGCTATGTTAAATAACCAGATGGTATTTGTTATTTTTGCGTCATCTTGAATCTTGTGTCGACCATTCACTTTCAGTCTCAAGCCGGAACACAGCTGATGTTGAAGAATGTGATTTCACTGTGCTCACATTGAATATAAATGCACATGTAGATTGCAAATATTGTGTATATATATACTTGCAGACATATCTATTCAATCTATTCTTGTTGTGGCACAAATTTTGGAGAATTTGGCATTTGATCTACGCCCTTGTACTTGAATCAAATCACACAACAACTACAAAACCCGCACAGAATGTCATTCACAAGAACAGAATCCCCAAAAAACAATTCAAGTGAATGATGCATCCATCCACATCCTACAAGGTCACGACCCCCAGTTATGTGTGTTGGTTTATAAACCCATTAACTATATCAACCCTTACATCCCGAGAAACACAACGGTGAACCCCACGTGAACTCTGCTTATGTCAACGGAAAGCGATTTCGGAAAAACGGGGCAACGTTGTATCAATATATTCATCCTTAATAGTTATTAAGAATTACTAACCAGGTTTTCTAAAAATTATATTAACCGATATAGAAACAACATGTTGAGCTCGTCAACGGGAGCGGTGAGAACAGCCCTCCGCCGGCTGCGGTGTAGCTTTGCTTCGCCATGGGGCAGGACTTAGCTCGCTTGGGTCTGAAGCCCGGTCCGAAAATGGGACGGACCTGGGGAGTTCACTGCCACCCCTGGCTGCACCGATATATACCGTGTATACTATATATACACTATACATTCGTACTATATATACAGTATATAAATATATATATACATATTTTACACTATATATATATCCTATATATACACTTTTTGAAAAAACATATGCACTATACATATATACATATTTACATATACACTATAGACTTTACATTTTGTATATATTATATACATATGTATAGTATCTATATGCTATTCATATATACACACCATACATATACACACTATACATATAATATATGTACGTTCATTCTATATGTGTTTGTATACAATATGTTGATTATATATAACCATACCATATTGGCTTTAAACATACTATACGATATACTGTACATACATGTGTATACTGGGGAAATCATAGGATATAATGGTATATATATATATACATATCTCTGGAGAACTCAACCGACTTCACTGCAACTTCTGGAACTATCCCAAAATGACTGAACATTTTCAGCTTGGTGAAGATATGATATTAGTTTAATTCAGCCAGATATGCAACAACGAGCTGGTTGATCTAGTTTTTACTAGCACTTGATGTATGGTCATGTTTTTATCAAATGCATTCAATCAGACCAAACTACTTTCTGATTTACATTTGGTTGATTTTCATGATCTGCATTCCTCCATTCATTGGTTTTAACCACCCATGATTTTGAACATGATCATACGTTCTTAATAACAAACATAACAAACATGACATAATGACAATAGTCTTGATAAATTCTATGATATATGATTCATATGACCATCATGAACCACTACACATCTGACTCATATGACTGTAACGTTTTGCATACCAAGATCATCAATAACAATAGTTCTATAAAAAAGAAAAATAGAAAACATTAACAGCGTAGTATGTTCTTTTTTTTTAACAACATGTATCGCTAACAATTGTGATAACAGCGTTTTGATCAGTCACTGATGATGACCATCATCGTAATCTCTAGTGACTCTAGTGACCCAACATAATTGGTTTATGTTGGGTTATTATTTATGAATAATGAATGTAGATTGAATGTATAATTATGCTATTTATGCAGGCATTAGATGGTCATCAGCTCAAATTATTATCTACACATAATCTGAATGACTGAGCCACTTCGCAGCTGAGCTTTGGGCAGGCAATGAGTGTGACTGCTGGGTCCGGGGCTCCCAGGATGCTCCCTGGTAAACCGGTGATTCGGGAAGGGGAGGTTGATGGCTTCTCTGCTATATTATAGACAGATATATAAATACACGTAGATATGTATATTTATACACATATATATATCTATGTATACATATGTGTGTATATATATATATGGAATGATATTTAAAGATTCACATGGGATATTTATGTACAATGGGATACGTATGCATGGAATCCAAGATTATTAGTGATGAATTGATTTGGATGAATCACGGCGTGATGTCACTGGAATAATGGCTAGGATATATGGGAGGAATCATCCCCAGTCAATTTGTTCAGTTGTTTTCACCTTAGTAAATAGTAAATTATGTCCTTCAGCCGGGATATGTATACAGTAAGATGGGATATATGTGTGCAATACCCAGCTAGAAGTACATCGAGTCTAAGATTTGCATGCAGGTTTTTGTGGAGGTGAACTCACTGCCCCGACACCCAATATTATCTAGTATTGTTTTTTTTTATCCAATCCAATCTAATCTGTTCTTATCTAATCTAATGATCTAATCTAGTCTAATCTAATCTATCTATCTATCTAATCTATCTATCTATACAGGGAGAGATACTCGTTTTGTGGAGGTAAATCTAGCATGATTGGATAGAATCCCTCCAAGAATTAGTTTAAGTGATATTGTGGGGTAGATACCTTCAAAGAAAAACATGTTTTCTGTAGATGTTCCACTAAATGAATTCATTGGATCCTCATATTAGGAGCAAGTTGGTTGCCAAGACTCGAACGTATCAAAGAGCAAATGCCTTTATATCACCATATTTGGAGCCAACTTTTCATTGGTGCTGGAACCCTCCTTTACCTGAAACTTATCCATGGCACATATCCATATGGTATCCACCCGTTATAAACCCCACATTACTATACTATACCATATTATACCATACTATACCATACTATTCCAATTATACGCCACATACCTTCTACCGAATTAACATAGACCCTGAACATAGACAATTTTAGGTGCAAATGCGGCTTCCAGCCGCCTCTTTAGCAGGGTCTAAGTAAATTGGCTGGAGGGTAGATGTTCCCTTAAGCCGGTCCATTCGATCCCTATACAAGGTGGGGCCCAAGTTTATTAGCTAAACGGTTTTATGACTAAGTGACTAACTGATACAACTAGGGTTTGTGGTAGATATCTATAGTATTCATGTGGACCATAAACCAACAAACATACTGGATAGTCGGATATCCAAATATATATATATATATATATACATACACATATATATATACATACACATATATATATATATACATATATATACATACACATATATATATATATACATACATATATATATATATATATACATATGTATACATACATTCATACATATATATATATATATATACATATCCAATTCAATTCCCTTTCTTGAGCTGGTGATACTCCAATTCTATTGGGGCAGGGTCAGCACCAGAGGTCTCCGGAGAAGAGACCCACCAAGGGGTGCAAGTGCAACCTGCTAGGGTGCCGTGGCAAAAAATAAGAAGTGGCGCACCATGGAGGTAGACCAGCCAAATGGCAAGGAAAGAAAGTACTGGGCGCAATAATCATCCTCAGAATTATGATCTGTGGATGGGTCAAAACCTATTATTGCCATATATTGGAGAAAAACATTAATATTTCAGCTAATTTTGGGGTACTTAGAGTGCCAGGGTTGTGAATCATAGCCATATGTCATTTTGGACCTCCAAATATCAAATCATCAAATAATCGAGGTGGCCTCCAGCTCCTGGGTTTGTTTGGTCGGTGATTGTTATTTTCCAAATGGGAAAGCCACCCGAAATGGGACGCTATAGTTTCTGTTTGCTTAAGGGGGGCCTCAAGCAAAGCCAAGAAATCGCCATCAAATTCTGGGGTTAATCAGAATGATATACTAATCCCATGAATTTTGGTTTTCCCATGAATTTTCAGACAAAACCCATATCATCTTTCATTGGTTCTAGAAATCACTTCTTTAAACAACAAAAACGACGTACTAATCCAGTTGAGCAGCGGCTGCTAAATCCCTGTCGGTTGGTGTTGTTTTTTGGATTACGATCATCGATGCACTGGAAATGCCTTTCTTGAGCGACCAGTATCATGGAATAGGGTTTTGAAGATTGCTGAGTATGTGAAGAAGATCCCAAGTGATTAAGTTTCAAATGTTTGAAACCGTCTGGAGTCTGGATAGTTGCTAAAGGGTACACCTCATCTTGCCCGATTACCCTCTGGTAAACTAACATAACTATGGAAAATCACCCTTTTTTAATGGGAAAATCCACTATAAATGGTCATTTTCAATAGCTATGTTAGTTTACTGGAGGGTAACATGGGGATATCTCAACATTTTTGTTGAGCCAGGTGGATCCAGTGGCAAACTTGGTGAGCAAGGACGTCCCGAAGCTTGGCGAAACGTGAAATGCAAGGGGCGGAAGAGGTCTGACTGCCGAAGTGGGTTATGTTACTAAATGTTATCTTAAGACCTGTATAGATATAACATAACTATATTATTTTTGTAAATTCAGTCAAATTAGAGTATATTGTATTATATTCAGTTAACATGGGTTGTTGAGTCGGTGATTGTTTACTCTCCCAATGGGAAATACATCATTTGGGGAATCCAAAGGGTGGGCCTTCAGCAAATGCAAGATAACCCCTGATAAGTGGTACCCACATGTGGCATATTATATATCTGCATATATAAATATATATAAGCATATATAAGCCATTCTATTTTTTGATATTCAACTACTTTATTAGTACGAAAGCCATGTATTCATACATTTAGCCAGAAACAAATTGAGTTGTTTCAACTCTTTGGACGAGTTGTTTAAACTGCCGTGACAAACAAAAAACTTGTAGTTGGATGTGTTTGGTCAGGGCCCAAGATGTTGGAGGCAGGAATAACATCCTCTTTTTTTGGTGGGGTCCAGTTTAGATGAAGCAAAGGAACTCTCACAGTTGACCAATACATATCTTTCGGATACATATAAAATCATATTTATATATATATACGTATATATATATATGTATATATATATATATACGTATATATATATATATATATATATGGATGTGTCTGAAAACACATCACTAGAACCCCCGACATGGCAACTTCAATCGGGAACTTCTAAATCATGGGATTTGGGGATGGTCGAGGTAGGCACCAACTTCCCCAGATCCCCCGAAGAACTTTATGTATTTGAGGCCATGGTTATTCACGGTTACCGCCCCGTTGGGGGAAGTGACCTTTGGGAGGGCTACTTGGATGGGGCCCAGGAATAGGATGCATGGTTTATAACATTTTATAACCTCTGTAATTCATGACAAGTGGGATCTAATGTGGTTATTACCCACTGAACCAATGCCTTGGATGCACCCCCAAGTAGCCGAAGTATGCCGAAGTAGCTTTCTAGATTCCAGGATGCCGAGGTCCGTTGTGGCTTTTGATTGACAGGGGAGGAAACCCGGGACCTTTGTTGACGTTAGGGGGCCATAAAGATTTATGATATTGTGAACCACTACCAAATGGAGTTTGACATGGTGAATGTGTTTATGTTGCCCCCAACTGAAAACACCACAGACCCATACAGACCCCATTTTTCCTGACGGCTGATCGAATCCCGATGTTCATGGTGGATGTCATTTGTCAACTTGATGTTGGACCCACTCAATGTATCATTTATGGAATAGAACACATGCTTGCTTGCATAAAATGTATGTATGTGAATATCTTATATACACATAAATATTTTACACAAAATGTCTAGATGCTGTCACACCGTTCAAGTGTGTATATGCATACATGCTTTCATATATGCATCGATACCTACCTCCATACATACATACATACATACAGACAGACCGACAGACGGACAGACAGACATACATACATACTTGTACAATACAACAAGACACACCAAAATACAACACAAGACAATGCAATTCTGTACAAAACAATGTACAATCCTATTGTTTCCAAACACCTCCTGCGAAGGTCATTGAACTCGACACTAACCCCCTTCTTAGGATGTCTTCGGAGGTCTAGGGAAAAGTCGCATTTTCAACCTGAGGTTGGTGATAAATCATGATAAATCTATATGTGTATATATAATATATATACATATGTACATACATATATCCCATACTATAGTTAGCTTATCCAAATAAGCCTCAAAATGCCATATTGAGCTACCCATCAATATACATAGGAAATATGATTGCGCCACCAAGGAGAAGCACTTTGGTACCAAAGAAAGCTGACGAATCGCCACCAGCCGGTGGTACCGGTGGCACTATCGTCAGCGCCTCAATGCTTGATGCTCCGGGGCAGCTACGTCCTCCACATTTGAAGCTGTCCTAGAATGGGGGATCCCAAAAATCATGGGTTTTCAATACTCAAAATGGTCATCCATGACTTCTGAATGGATGATCCATGATCATACCTCCATTTTCGGAAACCTCGAGTTTTATGCTCCGTGGCGACTTGTCTGTAAAATCATGGTACCCCGAGGGACTGAGATTCACATTCTCCCCATTGAAATGGTGTACCGGGGGATGGTCATCACTCCATTCATGGGGTTTTATTTACCCCCTTGTTTCAAATCCCTGATGATTGTGGTTTGACCATCACCCCGATACAAGATAGGCTGACCATGGCACAGATGTGCCATGGTCAAACGTGAATTGTAAACCCACCATCGACCCGTGAATACGGAATATATACCCTCTGGTTATTTAACATAGCCATGGAAAATGGCTAGTTGTGAATGATTTTCCCATTAAAACCTCCATTTATAGGTGATGTTCCATTGCTATGTTAAATAACCGGAGGATTCTCATTGTGGACTGGATGACCATACCACATACTTTTTTCTTTTAACCATGCCACATATTGAATTATGCTGTACATGTTCAATACATATATATATATATGTACGTAATACACTGTATACAAAGTAAGTACATAAAGGAAGAGTTGTGTTATTTACACATCAGAAAAAGGAACACTTTAACCCACGTTGTTGTTGGTGCTTTAACGCATATGTAAATCAAGGTCTCTTGAGGGTCTGACAGTAGCACCAGCCAATGATGGTGCAAGGGATGCCTTCTTGTAGCGGCGTAAGTCCCATTACCCTGTGGTAAACTAAGAATTTGCTTTTGAAAGACTATCGCAAGAGGTAAATCATCTATAAATGGTCCATTTTCATCCATTTTCAATAGCTATGTTAATTTACTGGAGGACTGGAGGACTGGAGGATATATCAATATTTCTTGATTTGTTGGTGAAAACGCTGCAGCTTTGGCCCAAGGAACTGGCGTCTGGTTTGTCAAACCACCAGGCGTCAGCCAAGGTGACCAGGGAAGTTTCAGGGCATGTGTGGACCAGTCATGGAGAAGCGAGTGGCAACCATCATGGTCGAGCAAACTGCAGAAAGTCAGAGCTTACAACAGATCGAGGACCATGAAAACGACCGAGAAAACGACCCCTTTTTTGTTGTGTGGGCTTGAATGGCCCAGCTTCCTCTGAAAACCTGTGCCATTGTTTGCTGTTCTTAAGTTATCAGATGATTTATGGTGGTTCATAACCCCCATGAATACTACAGATGTATCTACCAAAAACCAGGGTTGGCCTAGTGACCAATTTAGCTATCTTGGGGCCCAAGAGGTCAGTGTCATGGTTGGAATGACCAGGCTGTTGCATCATGGATGGATGTGGTCATCTTGCACCCCCAAAACAAATTATGACTGAATTGACGAGTGCATTTGGGGTTTCCAATGCAAATCACATGTTGATTCACAACAATCTTCGTAGATGTTGTTGTTTGTTTCCATGCTTCGGGCTGTGTAGTGAAGTCATCATCGGAACTACTGACAACTACTATCCAGTGCGTTGTTTTGGGTTGTGGATGGGGTTGGATTCGTTTCAGGAGACTTGTAAAATCACTATTCCATGTCTCTTTTTTCATGGCATATCGGTGTGTCTGAAAATGGGGTATACCCCCAACTATGGTTTTTCAAGAGGGATGATGATAATTAATCATTGGGTTTGAAGGTACACTATTTTCAGACAAACCCATATAGCCAGCAGCCAAGCACTCTTTGGTCGTTTAAAACATGTGGCTCTCCAGTGGTCGGCTGCAGCATGTTCCCCGTCCCCATGAACTGATTACAAGTTGGGAGTAGCCATGTTAAGACACACCCGAACATATATTTCTGGTATATATTCCCATTTTGTCCTATCATATCCCCAACAGTACCTATATATACGATTTATACACCCATCAATCCCCATCTGAGTTTGTCTGAAAATAGGTACGCCCTAAATCGACTGATGATTATTTTCCCCTGTTGACATGGCCATTTTGACGGTATACAGTATCTTGAGACAAAGCCAATATCACCATGTATTGATATATCTCTATATCAGTGGCCATTTCAGGAACCTCAATTGGAGGAACCTAGCATATTTCTCAGGTCTATGAGTCTACGCAGGTGCTATGTAAAGGGATATACCCCCGAAGCTACAAACCGTAGCTCCAGTTTACCAGTAGGATCCATGGCCCAGGAGCAGCTCATTCAGATCAGGGAAGCAGGGCTTCGGCAGGTGCCTCTGGTCTTTCTATGCATCAACGGCGAGAAAGAGAAAGAGCGTGGCGATGAGAAAGAGATGGTTGAGGCCGGTTGAGGTGGCCGTCTTGGAAGAAAATCCCGGAACTCAATGGACATCTATGGCTGGGAAAATCACGGCTTTTCTAATCACTATAATGTTTTGCTGGATATCAGCCATAGGCTGGGCAGGACATACAAACAGTAACAACACAATATCCACTGCATCTGTGTGATGTACTTCTGTGATCTCTATCTCATGTGTATCTCTATGTGTGTAAATAGTATATACTGTGTATATATTTGTATGTATGTATGTATGTATGTTATGTAATGTAATGTAATGTAATGTAATGTAATGTAATGTAATGTAATGTAATGTAATGTAATGTAATGTAATGTAATGNATGTAATGTATGTAATGTATGTAATGTATGTATGTATGTATGTATGTATGTATGTATGTATGTATGTATGTATGTATGTATGTATGTATGTATGTATGTTTGTATGTATGTATGTATGTATG
>BGPT01000002.1:279498-313777 GCA_003297045.1 Symbiodinium sp. clade C Y103
AAGTCATGCGGCTGCGGCGCCGTTTCTGGCGCCCGAAAACCATAGACATTCTGGTCTCGTGATTTGGGGCCCTCATAGTATATATATATATATATATGAGTTATATTCCATTATTCCCATGTATACGTCGGATCAAATTCCCAAGTTTTTGAATCGATAAGAGAAAAGCCCGTGCCTCCCGTGAAACCAAGGCCATTGTGTGCAAGATCGCTGCGGATGAAGCGGAGCTCATGGATGAGATCTCCTTAGGGGAGCTGAAAGCAGCCTCTTGGCTCGGCGTCGGGTCAGATTTCACTGGATTGGAAGGGAAAATCTAAACCGGGAACTATGGGTCCATGAAATATGGAAGTTTCCTATGGTTTCCGGTGTCAATTTTAAGCCAATCCAGTGAAGATTCTTTTCAGGGGATATCTTTTTTTTTCGGATGGGGATTAGTAGAGGATTGAACTTTGAGTTATGGGGGTAGAGTCAAACCAAGAAAAATCAACCCTTGTGGGATATGGGAAAATCATGGTGATTTGATGGGATTGGAATGTACAATGACGACAGCCATCTAAAGAAATGGTTCTAGTTTTTGTTGATTCAACCAACAAAATCGAGGGTGTATATATAGTAGGATCAAGAATACTGGGGATACAATGCAGATTTAAACATCTGAAATTGGAAGATATTGAGGATATGTGAAATGGGTAGCCAATGGTGACAACGGAAATAGAAAAGACCCATCACTTGCAAAACACAGATGTTAGGGTCTATGGAAAGGGTCTATTCGCCACCAACAACCACCTCCATAAATGGGTGAGGTGGCTCAATACTGGAAGGACACTTCCTGTATACCCTCCGGTAAGTTAACCTAAGGAAAATCACCATTTTGAGTAGGTGAAACCTCATAAATCATCTATAAATGGTCCATTTTCCATAGCCATGTTAGATTGTCAGAGGGTAAATTATACAGTAATCAGCAATAAAACTATGTGCAAGGTAATTGTTCCCTCTTATGTTTGTTGATGTTTGTCGGTTTATAGCCTCAACCGATTCGATATAATTAAGTTATATGTGTTGGTTGATGTTTCTCCACCAACTACAGGCATAGGGCACATGCATGTATAGTCTATATATATATATAGTATATATATATATATACAATATACATATATATATATAGTATACGTATACATATATATATCCGCCATGATTATACTCAACTTGTTTGGCCTACATTTGAAGTGGACTAGCTTTAGGGAAGGCCGGCAAACCTCCAGGGATGTTTCTATTGAAGTTCTATGGAGTGCCCCCCCAGCTATGTGCGTTGGTTTACAACCCCGTCAATATACATATACATACAATTACATGTATATACATATATTTACACGATTATATACGTAGAGAATAGTAAGTGTACTATATAATTACATATATAATCATATATATACATATATATATTCTCTATATATCTCTATATAAACTCAACTCCTACTAGAGTTGTACATAAACCAACTTACCTATCCACGGGGGTCCCTTCATGACTTTGAGCACAAGCTGCTTGAAAACACATCATGCTTTTAACGATCATGTTTGGAACAGTTGTTGGATGATTCAATCTTGGAGCTACAGTATTGCTTTGTTGCATGCAGATTTGGGCCGTATGATCTCCCACCAATAGATACTTGACAAGGATTCCTTCTCTTTCATCTACACAGGCAATATTTCCTCAATTACCATTATCTTTGGGGGGAGGTAATTACTATCAACTACCACTTCACGGGACATTGAATCCTCCAGATAGGAACGCGTGGATAGGTCAAATGGATTAGTTCAAGGGACCCTTGGAACATCTACAAGAAACATTTGAGCAGTGTTCCAAACCCCCTGTTGGTTGATGATACGGGCTTATACTAACACCTATATTGGTGAATATCACAGTCAACGTGGAATCCTGTTCTCAACCACAGCTCATCTGAGCCATTAAGATACCTTGTTTGATTAGTTACAGGGGGTCCTAATACTACCTGGTTTATACGAAATTATAACCCGCCATAGAAATATATGTTTCAATCAAGCATAGCAGTGGGAAATCCCTTTTGCATGGAGGTGAACTAATCCACAATAGAGAATTTGCATTGGTCGTTTGCAAAGCCCAGGAGTTGATCCGCAACAAGTTGTTTGCTCGCTTCCCAAAGTTGTCGATGTCCACAGACAGCTCCAAGTTGTCGTTTCAGCATGGTGCCGGGCGAGACGGAGGAGACGGAGCCGGGCGGCCTTCCGCGTTTTCGGCGTCTTCGGCGTCTTCAAGTCGGCAAGGGAGTGGAGAGCTAAAGGGATGATGATATGAAGATACAAGGTGGTGCCCCAAAAGGGTGACATGTTCAGTTGATGTTGTACCCATTTTTGGCAAACTGGTTCGAGAGATCTGCCACAATCATTAAACAGTTACTGTATGTGTGTTTATGAAGCATAATAACTATCGACATGTACCTACCATAAACCCGTCAGCTGAGCTAGTTCTAAAAGAAATTTACGCGCACACGCTGCAGTAATCTGCAGTCTGCAGTGGGGCATCACTTTGTAGGGTCTTCCACCTGAAGGCCCCTGGTGCTAAGATTGCGCCACGTTCCTTATGTGAAATTGGCGCAAATGCCGCAAGTTATGGATCTTGCGGGGACCTTCCAGAATCTTCCCCAGAGCGAAAGAAAATCAGAGATTCAACTGTTATTTTGTCCTTTGAGGGACGACTTATTCAGGATCCAAGGCAACCGCAGTTCAGTGTATATACCATCCCAATAGCCGAAATAGCGGTTCAGAACGTGTTTCAAGTGCAGATGGCGGATCGACAATGGTCAGCCAGCGCGGAGAATTTTGGGCCCAACATCTTTCTTTGGCCGAGACAGACAGGGCCAAACGTCAGAGGTGTGGCGCAGCCCCTTCCACTTGCTGGCACAATCATGTTACTGCAAGGAGCCCCTCATAGTTAGCTAAGTTTTCTCGTAGCCGATAAAATGTCAAAACATGATAAAACTATTATTTCTGGTAGATATATCTTAGAAGAGTTTGACACAACTTGACATGGGCTGGGGATTACGGCGAAGATAGTGCCCCCAAACAACGCCTGTGCTGTGGGGATTGATTTCATAGATCCACAGGAGATCCACGAAGTACGAAGTAGAGAAATCAGTAGAAAAATCCAATAAATTCGAAGTACTAAAGATATGAGGTACAAATTGTTTGTATTGGACATTACGAAAAACTTAGTACTATCCCATCTCCCTATTAACTATCCCGGACTATCCCAGCAGATATGGCACCGGGATATTTCTACGGCACCAGAAGCACCAACTGTGTATCCTCAAAAATGGGAATTGTTCACCGTTCACCATCAAAAATGGTGACTTAACCAACATGGTGGTGTACTGGGGATATGATGGGGATACATTGGACAAGAATCTGGATGAATTGTGTTGTGACCTCACGTCGTGATGTCACTGGAATGATGATTATTAGGGGAAATCGTCTCCAAACAGCCCAACATTTCATCTATTTTCACGTTGTTCGAATCATTGCTATCATTAATTCAGCCAGTATAATTGATTATTCTTTCCATGGCGCAACATTTTAGGGCAATCACGTGGACATCAAAACATGTTGGCTGCAACCCTGACGTTACCCGCCCTAAAGTTTTGGAAGGGTTGCGTATTTCCATACATTATGTAGGTAAACATGTATGTAAACATCAATTTACATAATACATATTATGTGTATATATATATATATATTAATATCCCACTCAATCTATTGTTCAGAGGGGTGGCGGATTTGATTCCTTTTGAACATAAGCTGAGGTCACTATCCCATTCAATCTATTGCTCAGAGGGAGTGGGAGATTTGATCCCTTGTGAAGATAATAAGTTGAAGTTAATATCCCATTCAATGGTTGGAGATTGATCCCTTATGAACATAAGTGATGGTTGAACGTCCCGGTTGCAGACAACATGTTTTTGTGAAGAACGGGAGCAACAAATGCCGGCGACGGTTGGCGGGCCACAGTAAAACAACATAAAACAACTACTTCTTGGGGGTAGATCCACCATTTTCGGACCCAAGAATCGTGTCATCTACCACCAGAAAGTTCATGAAAAATCTGCATATCCCCAGCTTGTGTTCCAAGTTGTATACCAAGTATGTGCCAATCACATTATATACTATTTGGGCCTGATTCACCCAGAGATCACATTGCTCAAGGGCCAACGCTGGGTGTTAAGAATTGCCTGCAACGCGGTGCACCCACTGAAATGTTTGCTGGTTTCGTTTCACCCATATAGTTCTAACTGCCATAGCCCCCAGTTATCCAAACTATAAACCAATTTAGCTATCTAGGGAGGCCCCACCTTATGATTTCCTGGAAAATGATCGAAGCCTTGAAGTTACCCTAAAGCCTAGCTAACTTAGTTATGTTTACCAACTTAGCGATCTGGGACACCACCTTGTGGATGGATCATTATGCTGTTCCCTTCAGTTGAGCACAGCCTTTTTCTCGCACAGTCCTAGAAGTGTGGAAACCACCCCGGTGTGGTGCGGTTCCATGTCAATGCTTGCACCCACATGTGTTTGTATGTGTTTGTATATATATATATATATACGCACTTCTATAAAATGCATCTACTGCACAGAAAACATATCAACTCTTGCGTAACCTCAGCCTGGTAAATGGAAGGTTTTTGAATTCATTGCTCTTGGGCAGTTGAAGCGGCGAACATGGACCAGCTGGTTCCAGGCTGCTTTTGAGGGAGTTCCCCGGATGCTGTAGATACACAAGAAAAGTTGATGGTTCAACCAGCATTCTCACTAGGTTGAATGTTTGTCATTTAGTATTGTCTACATGGTTTTATGTCTTCCCGTCCGACCTTGGATGATGATCAAAGGTTGAATAGTACTTGTCAGGGTGGTTGAAACGACCAAGCGGACATGATTTGGAGTAGAATCTACAAGAGTTTCATTGAGAAATAGTACCAGCCAGTCCGGCACTGCAACGTTGCAGTTGCCAGCGCAGTGGCCATGGAGATCGAGCTGTCGATCTGAAGAATGAATAGATTTAGTGTAACAAACTTGCTCAACATGTACGTCATTTAAAAAACTTTAAAAAATGCAAAATTGAAGTGGGTGGATGACAGCTAAAGGGAGCATGCTTGAAATCAGATTTTGGGCTAAAGATACTTGGATCCAAGCTATTTGGTGAATGAAATTATCCAAGTATCTTTGGCCTTCATGTTCTATGCGTCAGCCAACGGGAGCACCCAAGCAACGTGATCGCGCGATCGCGGCCTACGCCGTTGCCCGTCGAGGGGACGGAGAGATAGGGGTTGGGTTGAAAAGCCATGTTGATGCAATCAATCCAGGTGATGAAAAGAATTCCTAATAGTTACCAATTCCATAGGATATCATCAGTTTCATCATCATGAGCAATCCCGAATAGGAACGCAGAGTCGTGCATGATTGCCATGTTTTTTGTCCCCCATAGAACTATGTATAATATCTTTATATATGTACATATCCAAACCTAAATGCATTTAGATTCAAAAATTAACAAACATCACAAAATGATATCTATCATATCTATTCACAATATTCGAGTCCATCTCAATTTTTGCTGCTTGATTGCCATGTTTGATGCTAATAATTATATAATATACACATGTAAATCTCTACTGATCTCGACGCTTCTGTTGGTTAGATCTCAAAATTTGTTGAGATCATGTTACATAAATCCGCCTTGTTGCCGATGCCTCATGGATCCAAGATGTTGATACTTACGGTTGGTTCCCCCAGCTGCCCCATTTGCTGCAGATAGATTTACCGTAAATCGTAGTGAAGTTGATTATGAAAGCACTTGGCCAGTATTTTGAGCATCACCTGGCTTGGTAGATTCATTCCAGAATTCCTTTTGTTATGTTTTGTTCATTTCATTTGTCGGAAAGACCCAGATTTGGATGTGAAACATTTTGGTTTCCCCTATAGACTTTACCAGAAAAACAAGCCACCCTTTGAGGAATGCCGCAATATCTCTCTGAAGTAAGAGGGAAAATGTGCTGAACAGTTTCAGATTTGGATGACGAAACATATTGGTTTCCCTCAGATGTTCCCAAATGTTTGAGGCATTTGGTTCCCTTGGATCTCTTCGTACCGCCCTTGTTGTTTTCGTCAGTTGTGCTGCGTCTGCCCATCGCCGTTTTTTAACTTTGAACGAGCGACCTGGTCAGCCGTCGCCCTGGCGAGTATAGCACCCTTGGCGGCCACGCTCGCGTACCGACATCGGATGTTGGACCGCAACGGGGTGAAAAAGGTGAAAAAGTCGGCAGTGGCACGGAGGAGGCTCGTTTTTTGTTTCCAGGGACTAGTCAAACTTTCAGGCCCAAACTACAGATGAAATGACCACTGACATGAGATTCACATGGATTCATCTGTTCATCCCCACATGAAAGGATATGATCTCAAACATGGAATGTCTAGGTTTTACTTTCTCACATGCTTGGCCAACGGCTAGACATAGCCTCCTGAGAGGTCTGTGTGTCTGAAAATGGGTGGACTACGTGGATCACCCATATAAATGCATGGTTTTTATTGGTTTTTAACTGCCTGAAATGGTATTATCCATGGTATCCCTATTGATCCATGTACTGTATATACCTACCTGAGTGGGTCATACTCCAAAAACAATGCAAAATATGCTTTGTGGTTCAATATCTTGAGAGACATGCTACGTGTATATGCATGTATGTATTTTATGTATTATATAATTTATATATGTATACACACATGCATGCCTTCACAGTTATCAAATTATGTACTGTTTTTGTTTTAACATGTGTATCTACTTGTACATATAGGTATCTATATATACATAGTTGACGTATGTTGACACAGCTTCAGCAAGGCTCCTCCCTTCTACAACATCGCAGCCTGGGCTCAGGACGTTGGTGGACATCACCATGTTTTCCCTAGGCCATAACTTGGAGGTGAAATCCACCATTTATATCCATTTATGATAAATGATGGGAAATGATGACAAATCACATATAATATATCATATATTTAAGACATGTCCATATATTTTATTGAATATGACTGATAAGAACATCGAGCGGATCCTCGGGATGAGTCATGGATATCAACTATGATGGTTTGATGATGTTTCTTGAGCATAATGGTCAAATTCATGCATAGCATGTCGTTTTTTTTCCCGCAAACATGATGGATATGTGATAAACTAAAGTATCATGTTTATATCAAATCATACATCTATACATATCTATACACATATTCAGACATGGAAGTTAATCAAAGGATCCCAACTCACAAAAAGATAGAACCCATATTGTACGGCTACGGAATAAACATGTTGCATTTCTATCTTGTTGGGGATTGCATCCCATTCTATTCTCCCGATCTCACCAGCACAATCCCAATATCCCCAATGTTGCCATTACAATGGGATTAATAAGGTACGGAAAAAAGGAAAAACACATTCAATATTTTCACATGATGTCCCCCTAAAATGGTTGGTTGTATGTACACACATTGTTGTTGGTTCAGTGAATTAGTTATATCGCAATCGCATCCCTATTCTCTTGCCTATACTGCTACTATATTATACCCATCATACATTACCATTTGGCAAGCTAAATCCCTCCCATTACAGAGTAGTGGTATGTGTTGCTCGTGATATGAGATATATATATATACATATCCTTTGTACACATATTGCGCATATATAAATATATATATATATATACGTATAACACATACATATACTCTACAAATATGACATACATATATACATAGTATTGTACCTATGATATGTATTTATTTCATACATGATATATACGTATATACATAGAGATAGATATCATATATATATAGTGTATAATACATATATATATATATATATCATACACATATAATTCTATTGATGCGCTGTATTCCTATTTGTATCCCTATATTGCAAGTTATATCCTATTGTAGTTTTTTTCAGATCACCATATATCATAAGGTTGGCTATATCGAATTATATTCCCAGATATTCCCATGATATATCCCATTAATGTGTGTTACATCAACCGTTAGTCCCGAGCAACTTTACATTGTTAAAATTCAGTATTGTTGTGACAATATTCAATGGATTGGTTAATGGGAAAATTTTAACCGGAAACCATTGATTTTCCCATCAAATAGAGGGGTGTCCTGTAAAATTTCCCTTAAACCAATCCAGTGAAATATTAATTTATCCGATTATTATTCCGATTATTATTGGTTGTATATCCCTAATATTGCAAGTTATATCCCAACCATATTCAATTATTCTTTTATCAACGAAAACACTATCAACGCACATTTCGAATGATCAGCAATTCAATATCGTTAGATCACCACATGGGTTTGTCTAAAAGTAGGGTACCTCTAAATCCACTGGTTAATCATCATTTCTCATTATATAGATGGTCATTTTGGAAGCATACCCCATTTTCACAGACAAACCCCAAATTCACTATTCTTAGTATATCCCATGAAATAGAAGCATATATATGTTTTTTAACCTCATAATCATTCCCATGGCATACTACCCATGTAACTTGACCATGGCAGATACAATGTGGTGCCCCCCCAGTGAAATGCTTGTTGGTTTACAACCCCGTCAACTAGTTCGATATATCTACCATAAGTCCAACAGATATTAGAGTTTTCTCAACCAACTTAGCTATCGAACGGGAGCACCACCTTGCAACTGGAGATGTTCCTATTAATGTAACTGGAATTTCCTATGTTTGTGAAACCCATTCTATATCTCATCATTGTATGCTAAATATACCCATTATACGCATGTATAATCATGTATATATATATATACATATGTATAGTCATATATATATATATACATACATTTATAAACACATATATACATATATATATATATACATAAACATAGATAGGTGTGTAAGATCTCTGTTCTCCCCGTCAGGAGGACGATTCTTTTGTGATTCCACCGCCACCTCCCGAACCCCTACCCGCACTGCCTGTTCCGGAGGCCGCTGGGGATCGGCCTAAACGGGGCGGGCGGCGACCATGTAGAATCCCAGCCCCGTGCGTTCCATTCTTATTTTATGAGCAACGCACTACGGGCCCATTTAGCAAATGGTGTGTTTTGTTTTTTTTTCCTTCATCCTGGTCCTGCTGCATTACTATATAATTGTGTTTTGTGTCATTTAGTTATGTCAAGGGTGTATAGAAAAGGAAAGTAGGGATGGAAGTAGAGCCTATATCCTTTACTCTACATTGTGTGTCAAATGTCTTGTGCAAATGTTGTTTCAATTTTAGCAAGCAACAATTGATTCAATGTATGTGTAAGGATACATATCAATATATCTAGTATTACTCTAACAATGTCCTAACATCAATGAGATAACCATTTAAATCTATTTAAATCTATTTTTGCAGAAGTTTCATTCTGATTCCACCACACGCAATTCCCGATACATAGGTTTATTTGTATTGATCAAATTGGATGGTGTTGATAACTAAAGTATGGGCTTTACAAGATGATGGCAGATGCAAGCAATTGCACTTGCAATGGTTCCCTTCAATAGTTAAGACCCTGCTACCTAAGCTTCATCCTAAGACTATCAGTATAAACTAACCTGTTGTGACCGAATCAGAAGAGCCACCAAACAGATTCCAATACAGAAAAAAAGGTCAGCATGTATTTCAATGGCTCTACCAAGTGTAATAAAGTGAATGTTAGAACACAGACTACAGTAACAGTGTCAATGGAAGAACTTTCACCCAATCATTCTTCTCACATGTGAATAGTGCAATCCCTTTTCTAGCCAACCATTTAGTGCACATGCAATATGAAATTTCTTACACCATAAAAAAAATAAAGAACACTATGGCTAAACCCATCCTACATGCTAGCAGTGATCAGCTTCAACCCAATGTAGCACCAGCATTCCAGAAACTTAGTCTGAGACAGGAACCAATGGAATGGAAGCAGTTCAATAAATGATTATTCTTTCCACTGGAGCCGCCCTGGAACATTGAAATTACCAGGCCCTGTGCAAGTTTCTGTGGCAAACCAACAGTGAAAGCAAACAAGGAGCCTAGGAATAGTGTCAAACATAAGTAATCCACGTATAGAGTATACATAGACATCACACCATATGAAACTTATGCCTTTTTTCGAGAAATTATCAAACCAACATCTATGACAAAGCATGGCCCTAGCTCTATATCGAGGCATGTTTGCAAACAATTGACAAGATAATTCATTGGTTTAATGAGTTGTCATGTTCAGCTTCAAACATTACAAGATTGTAGCACCATTGCTGACTTCAGTCGAAGTGATATTTAAAGTGACCATTGATTAGAGCCTATAGAGATCCCCGTAGGAATTTCCACCATAGAATGGGTGGAGTTAACTCTTCCATAAAGCGCCATTCTATGGAATATGTGTCCTTAAAATGGGGTTAACAAAACCATTTTGTAGTAATTAGTGTTGTCCAAGCTGGTTGTTTCATGTTTATTTTTGAGGCATACATTTTTTGGCACCAAAACTAACCATTTTGTAAGAACCAAACAAACCCTTTTGTAGAGGTCTGTCAGGGTATGTTTTGGTTGTTTAAGATGTGGTAAAATTGCAATTTACATGAAACAATTGAATGGTCCCACCATTTTGTAGATGCTTCTGTTTGCAAAATGTCTTACGAGAGAATTTCAGTTTTTTTGGACCCCCATGATTTTGTATGTTTTTTGGGTGTCCAAATCTGTTTAAGAGCGGGATTTTTGGACCCCCTTATTTTTGTACATTTTTGTTGGGGGTCCAACTCCTGAGGTTGGCGAACAGTTTTGTTTTTTATTGGCAAGTTGTGGATTTGATTAGAAGCTTCTGTTTGCAAAATGTCTGAAAAATGAAATGTCTTGAAAATTGCACGGTCCCAAAATGGAAGCGCAAAATGTCTTAAAAATTGAATGGTCCCACCATTTTGTGGGCGTCCAGAAGCAACTCCAACTGAAAAGCAAGACTGACAGGCGGTGCGCTTACAAAATGGCACGTGGAAAATTGCTCGAGAAGTGTCGTGCTGGGAGGGGGTGTAGTCGAGCTCTACAAAATGGATAAAAAAATGCATTTGGGGTTTTCATCTTTTTCTGTAAGACCATCAAGACACTTTTTTTGGATCAACAATTCAACCTTTTTGTGCGTAAAAGTTGTCCAAGACAATTGACAAACACTATATATATACACCATTTTGTAGGCCATGACAGTCTGGCCTTACCATTTTGTAGGTTGAAAGACTGGTTCCAGAACCATTTTGTAGACAAAGCCTTGTTTCTCTACAAATGGACCGTTTTAACCCCACCCATGTAATTCACACGGGGATCTATAGAGTTGGAATGTCACTAAACACACCAAACACTTGAATGAGAGCATAGTGACCATACCAATGATTCAGGCATGTGATATAGCAAGTTGCTCCTCTGTGTCTACAGAAATTGTGTTTTCATATGGACATTGAAAATCTCATTGCTCAGAAGTTTGCTGGATTGGCCATGCTGGATGGGACTGTTGAGTTCCCGATTGTTTTTTCCGACCCCCCCCCCCTTCAAGTCTATAGAGTCTATAGGATGCATGGAGCTGATTCATCTCATCTTGCTCCATATGCTGATATTCATTGATTGGCTGGAGTACTTCTTCATGGTCTAGTTGTCCATTCTATTGTGCAAGTGAATTTCTACAATGGAGGCTTTAAGTTTGAACATTTCTTTAGTAGTGATATTGAACTCTGTAGTTATCTGAAACAATTCTTAAAGTCTTGAGAAGATTTATTATCTAACATCTATGCAAATTACGATCATGCAGAAGCTGGGGCCCATAGTGCGGACCTTTCTGTATTTTATAGAGCCTATATAAATGGTTCCAGATAGGTGTAAATGATTGTACATGTCTACTAAAACATGATGTTTGTCGGGGGTGTTTGATATCAAGGAAAAGGGGTTAAAATGAAAGTTGAAGTGGAATTGTAGTAACAATCCTCGTAGTAGCAGTAGTAGTAGTAGTAGTAGTAGTAGTAGTAGTAGTAGTAAGAGTAGAGTAGTCGTAGTAGTCGTACTAGTTGTAGTAGTAGTAGTAGTAAGAGTAGAGTCGTCGTAGTAGTAGTAGTAGTAGTAGTAGTAGTCGTAGTAGTAGTCGTAGTAGTAGTCGTAGTAGTAGTAGCAGTAGTAGTAGTAGTAGTAGTAGTAGGAGTAGTAGGAGTAACAGGAGTAACAGGAGTAACAGGAGTAACAGGAGCAACAGGAGTAACAGGAGTAACATGAGTAGAAATGCTAATGAAAATGAAAATGAACACAAAGATCATGATGTCTTTATTTATCTTCAAGTTATGTACAACAATGTATACATATATGTTGGTTTCTTAAAATATGGGTACCTCAAATCATTGGTCTTCCCATTGAAAAACAACCATTCTCGATGAATTTGGGATCCTCCACTTTAGGAAACCACCAAGTATTTATATGTAAACCATACGATATCTAATTATATATATATATATATGAATATGTAAATATATACATATGTGTTCATCTGTATTCATATTATGAATATACAATATAGGAACATATATAAATATACATATATATATATATGTCTTGACCCGTACGTTCTGACGTACAAAACCGTAACACGGCAACGGGGACCGGGATCTGAGTCCATCTCGTTGCAGGTGAGTCCGACCAAGGTGGGGCGTTTTGTCGTGGTTCGGGTTGAGGTGAGGCCCCAACTCGTTGGCTAACTTTGTTTTTTTTTTGGGAATATAACCATCAAACATGTTTTTTCTTTCATGATTCAACCAAACATTTTTTTTGGGGTTTTGAAGTTGATTCGTGTTTGCTAAATTAGTCTATAACTCCTATGATTGGGGTTTTGGGTAGACAACAAAGAGACAATATCTGGCGGGCACCACTTTCAATGCCCGTGAAGGTGCTTAAAACAAGCAAAGATAAGATTTGGGCACTGGTGCAGTGGGTTCAAATGACGATTGTTTGTTGATGCTTTGTCCAGTCTTGGAATGCTGGGGTAATCAGATAAGATAGAAAGGCGCTGAAGTACTGTACAGCGGTGAAAAACCTAGCCGGTTGGGCGGAAGGATAGACAGTGCTCCAAATACCCTGTGAGAAGGTTCAAAAACCGAATGCAAATAAGGTACCAGAAGCGTTTTGGAGCGGGAAGTATGGGACATTTTTTAAGGTGCTTAAAATTAACACATATATATATATATATACACATGATTTTAAATGTATATGGTAGTGCATATAACTTAACGTATTTGCAGGTTTACACAGGCTTGACACCCCAAAACTTGGGTGAACAGATTGTATTTTTTTTTGGCGTTTGAAACAAACCTTTCCCATTGGCATACCAATGTTTGCCCTTTGTCATTTCAGTCCGTTTCAGCATCGATGCTTTGTTTTGGTTTCTTTATTCAGGCCTCTCTGCATTTTTTTTATATTCCAAATTGCATTTCAATTATTCATCATCATAGTACCACAACCAATTTTTGTTGGAATTGCTACGCTCCACATATTAGCTAATCATCACCAATCAATACCAATCACACATGTGGATGATTCAAAACAAATTATTACTATTTTTTTAGGGAATAAACATCCACTAAACATTTATTTTAGGGTCCTAGGTTGCCAGGGTTTTGATTCACAACCATATAATATATTAGCAAAGTTAATGGAATATGTTTCTGCCCTCGCGGACTTTTTCGCAGGCTGAGCCGTCCCCCGCGGCGACTCCCCCACGGTCCGCCGCCGCGGCGCCTCCAACCTCTGCCCCGCCGGCGCCAGCACCGGCAGCACCGGCAGCACCGGCAGCAACTGCAGCCGCCTCTGCTGCGCCGGCGCCACGGAAGAAGGAGCCGGTGAAGTCTGCCCCCGTGAAGCGCCAGCAGGATTCACCAGGCAGGGTCCCAGAGCTGATGGCTGCAATGAAGTGATCAGATAGTGATTGTAATTGTAATTACTTGACATGTTGGCATATAATATCATACTATGATTTTTATTTTTATTCGCAACAATTATCGTAGGAGTGACGGTGATGATTGCTATTATCATTACTCGTATCATGATTATTGTTATATTTTGTATTGTTGTTGCAATGTTGTGTTCCTTGGAGTTCTGCAAATTGTCAGTTTGGACGGACCGAAAAGATAACACAATCAGAGCATTTTGAGCACTGGTGTGCCTGTATTTTTGCAAGGGATTACTACCTGTCTTTGCCAACAAAAAGACATGTCAGTTGTCCAAGATAATTATTGTTTCAAATTCAATCATATCGCTGATGGCTTTGTAAACCGCTCCCACTCCTGCGCTGTTTGATTGCCAGGATACTATTTCGTTACCACTTTAAATAGTGGTAGCCCCACCTTTCTGTCGCCATTATTTGGGTGGTACTTGGGTTGTCACTAGTACCCTCCGGTAATCAAACATAGCAGTGGAAAACCCAACAACTATAGATGACTTTCCCTTTAAAACCATTATTTAAAGGGATTTGCCATGGTCACGTTTGATTTCCAGAGGGTATCCCAAGATTCCCCACTATTAACCATAATTAACCCATGTTAGCACTAACAACCCTGGCGCTGGCCACGGCCATTGAGGTCAGGGCTTCGGCATCGATGTGAGGAAACCGAGATGCGGGAATCTATCTTGGCTACAGACAATCGCACTCTTTTTATGTTGAATTCTAAGTGATTTTCTATCTATGTGTACATTTATGTATATACATAGATATGTGGGATGTATCAAGAGCATTTGAGAAAGCTGGGATGTTAATGGATGTTCCATTGCTATCTTCGAACTCCCCATTGCTGACCGCTCTGTGTGTTTCATTGGATTCTGGCTTAGCAACATGATCTCAGAGGACAACTGATCGACGAATCGTGTTAATTGTTTGAACATGTGACCTCAATACCAACAATCTGGTGACGCCAAACGATAGCTAAGTTGCTGTACAACTCTCATAAATATGGTTTATGACTCTTGTAACTACAGTAAAACTTATAGTTGTGGTTTCCTCTGGCAAACTAACATGTTGTGGAAAAATAGTTACTTTTGCTAGGTAAATCAAACACAAATGGTCATTATCAGTAGCTAAGTTACTTTAACAGAGGGTCACACAATTGATACCTTCTACATAATTTGTGATCTTTGAACATGTGTGTCAGATTGAGTCATTGCAATAGGAAGAGAATTTGTACATCACATCTAGTTACTTTCTCCGGAATTTTGATGCCTGAGACAGCTGGTTCAGCTGGTTCATGTATTCATGTATGTGGATCCGCCAATATGAAAAATCGCTTGCATGACCCCAAAAAGATAGAAACACAAAATCCTATTAAAACGGTGGTACATTTGTATTCTATCGTTTGCAGGATTTCAACATATTTATGTACCCTCTGGTAAACTAACATAACTATGGACAATCACCATTTTTAATGGGAATATCAACTATAAATGGCCATTTTCAATAGCAAACTGTTAGTTTACCAGAGGGTACATGATTTGCACACCACTGTATCAACACAGCCAGGCTTAAGACTCCTGTCGTCGAAAAATTCTCATGCCATATCAACTCTTCAGGGACTGACTCAACCACAGCCACAATACCCTGTGGTATTTGAACAGTTCGCCATGGAAGCCATGGTCCATTTATAGATGATAAAGATGGCGATTTCCCTATTAAAAAAATGGTGATTTTCCATGGCTATGTTAAATAACCACAGGGTATACATACATATATATATATATATGTATACACTATGGGGATATAATGCAACTGAGTTATTTTGGATCTAACAATATACTTTTGGGGATAAACAATACTGTCAAGCAGTTCATATTCAGCTTCATATGATGTATTGTCAATGACAATAGAATTCCATGTTATTTTGATGATGTTTTAGACAAACATCATCAAGTACAATCCCATTAACTAGTTCGTGATATCCCCGTAATCAACCCAAACGTTCACCAAGGCAAATGTGCATCAACTTAGCTATCCTAAACAGGGCCTCACCTTAATAAACTGATATATTCAATTATATTCCCAGTATATATCCCATTATGTTCCCATTATATTCATATATTATATATCATATCCCATTCTCGTTTCCATTTCTATCAGCTATAAATCCCAGTAAATCCCCATTGTTCTTGGTTAAAACACAATTTTCCTACAATTTTCCCAACGAGTTTTGTTTTCCCCCCGTTCTGATTCCTCGTCAAAGTTCGTGAACGCACTGTTTCAGGCTGTGCTCACTGACCTGGAGGGAGCTGAGCAGGTTTGCCGACGACCCTGGGAGAAGTGGAGAAAAATGGGACAAATAGCCAGGTATCTTGAAAGATATGCCAATATACCCTCTGGTTGTTTAACATAGCTATGGAAAATATCAATTTTAGTTTTTTAATAGATAAACACGTGTATATATATATATATGTAGGTAAATCATCCATAGATTGTCCATTTTCTATAGCTATGTGAAATAACCAGAAGATAATTATTGTGTGTATTTAGAATTGTTTCTGGTTTTTATGTGTGTGTGTATATATGCATATATATATATACATATGACCGAACTCCATTAAAAGGTGCCAGGTATCTAAGATTGGCCGTCGAAACATTGAACAAATAGTGATTCATGGAGAATATTCGTAGCTTCAACCATACTAGTCCCAACCACCAATGATGTCCCTCCACTTTAAAATGAGACCCCAAAAATGAATAGATCCAAGACTACGTACAAGAAGGAAAGACATCCGGGGGTAAGAGGGTGTTCAAGAATCGGAGGAAGAGGTTAACTGGCTGAAAGACTTTTAAGGACGCAAGAGCACCAGACTGCTCCATGGCTGCTTGCTGCTGTAGGCCACAACAAGAGTGGTATGGACCAGACCAGGAAACAAGCCCTCAACCCCACAGGCAGGAATAAATGCACTCATGTTCAATCTTAGTTTGAATCGCACATTCTTAAGGCCACATATGGGGTTGTCAGAATATACTGTAGGGTGCCCAAAAACAAGTGGTTGATCATAATTTTCCTCTCAGAATTGCTTCAATAGCGGGAATCCATAATTTTCAGACACGCGAAGATGTCATACTCTTGGTATGTATCGCCAAGATGTTCCGAATATCGCCAAAAAACCTCAATATTACCATTTTTCATCATTTTATAAATTGGTGGTTCACCCCACCCCATGGAGTAAGTGGGTTAGAAACCCATTTATGACTGGACTATAAAATCCTGCTTATCCTGCTTCCAGATGAGGTGAACTACCCACTAACTGGGGTGAACTAGCAGGCATATCAGGATACAAATTATACACTCACAAGATGGTGCGCACCAGTGATCTTTGTTGGTGTTTAACCCCTATGAAATAGTTCCATATATTTGCCCTAAATCTCACTACTTGTAGTTATCAAACCAACTTAGCCAACAGGAATGATTTCCAAAATTTTGTCAGGATACATCACTGTTTTTTTGTTGCTGGCACCGAAATCTAACCTTCCAAAACGCTTGGATCATGATTGGAACCATGTCGGGGCCCCCAGTGCCTGGAGTGGAGGCTGCATTTAAAGCAGCCTTTAAGAGCCTGTCCTCTGGACTGGAGGTCTTGCCCCTCGAGCCTTAGCTTAGCCGAGCAGCTTGCGCAGCAGATTGCGGTTTTTACACCGCAACTTTGAGGTTTGAAATTCTGCATAGCAACCCAAAAAAGATGCTGAACTGATTTTGTCTTCTTAAAAAGATGTGATGGATGATGCTTTCTCAACATTTTGCAGCTGTGCATTTTTCCTATATCCCGGAGAATTGCTAAAAATGTTTTCTAAATATATAGTTCCATATGGTTCCTAGGAGTAAAATGTAGGAAGATAAGTGTGATATACACACATATATATATATATACGTATATATATACATACATTTACATTTACATATGTCATTACATACACAACATGTACATATCTGTACATATGTGGTGTGGGTGAAATACAACGATCTCTCTGGGACGTCGCTGGTTGAAAAAGAGGTTAGGATTAAAGGGACCATCCCAAAAGGATATGGTTTCTATTTGGTGCATTATCATATGTTAGCCATATATCTGTCTAAATTTTAACAACTCACTGAAATGAGGGTTAGTAAGGCATAATCATATTATATCATTTATATCAAATTATCCCAATATATTATTATTTCAGGTTGGTTATTTATGATAATTTACGCAGATATATACGATTGT
Organism: Symbiodinium sp. clade C Y103; assembly: GCA_003297045.1. Lineage (NCBI taxonomy): Eukaryota > Dinophyceae > Suessiales > Symbiodiniaceae > Cladocopium > Cladocopium sp. clade C. The sequence continues at coordinate 297,841 of BGPT01000002.1, forward strand.
CTACCATATGGCCCCCCACAGTTATGTTTGTTGGTTTACTTTCACCAATGATCAGTTCAATTGGAGTTCCCCTTTTAAACTCACTTGGATATTTAAATCTAGGGGTTCCCGCTGTCTCAGATGGCATCACCAAGGATCATGATCAGCTGAGAAGCTTCATTCTCATCAACAGCGGAGTCACTGAACAGGACGATGACATGCTGGGGGTCAGGGTGCCTCTCCATTGAGTTCTGTTTGTTGATTTAAAACAGTTAAAAACCTCATTATTCACCAATTCATGTTGATGTTTATAGTTTATAGATGTTAGTTAAGTCAGTTATAGTTGATGTTTTGGTTCCCTCACATTTGCAATATGATTTCTGGATGAAACAAATCCAGGCTGGTTTAATTTGGTGCAGGCACCATCTTGATATCTCCCCTATAGGCTATAGGTCAATATCAGCTATAAACCAACTTAGCGATTCATACCTGAGGCACCATTTATATATATATATATATTGAGCAAAGAGGTAGTGGTGCAGTGGGCAGAAGTTAGTCTTCTGGATAGATGCAAATGATTTATCATGGAGGTGGGTGGTTTGGCATCAATCATTTACCATCCACCTCGCGCAGCTTGGATTTTGACATATTTTGAACCTACATTTCCCATGTTTTTCTGTTGAAACCGGCAACCATGAATCATGCAGGGTTATTTAATGTTATTTATATCTTCCACAAAAGCAACACAGCCAGCATCTACCTGGCAGGACTTGGAAGTTGAGACTCTTGGAAGAAATTCTCGCAGCTGCGGGTAATACAGCGTAATATACGCCAGTTATATATGGGTTGCACATGGTTTATCCATCCGTTCTAAAGAACAGATCTTATCTGAGATGCATATCCTTCGCAAAGACTGGGCCGTCACCTGGTTTCTTCTATCCGCTGTTTGATTGCAAGAGCCAATGGGTCAACAACCTTGTGTGGGTTCTTCAAGTTATGTGTTTGTTGCTATGTACATATATATATATACATATATATATATATACTATGTTCATATATGTTCCATATATAGTATATGTGGATGTATGTACTATACTATCCATCTAGGTTTAATGTCACCATAATCGTGATAAAATGATGATTGACCAGTGGAGGCGGAGGTACCCTATGTTCAAAGAAACCCATTGAATTTGGACTCAATCGAATTATCTTTCGAATCAATGACTCAATTTGCAGGCTTGATACCCTGTATAGTTGGTAAATTGTGATTGATTGATGGTTGATTGACTATGAAATGAGCTGGTTGATGGTGAATTGTTGTTACATATTTTCAGTATGACCCAAAATAGGGAAACCTATAGTAAGCATGGAACCAGTATACTTGGATTGGATAAGGATTTTCATGTCTGGGCTCCGGCACATGGCTGCGGTGTAGGTGCATGATTTCAAGTTTCAACTTGTCCGTGACAGTTTCAAGAGAAGCATTAATAGCGACTCTCATCCTTGCTGTGAATACACACCCCGCAGAAACACCGGTTTGGTGTTGGATCTGTTCCTTCAGGTCTCATATAGGAAGCGGTTCATTGTTAGGCGGATGGCATTTCTGCTTTCCATGTGAGTCTACTCTTGCAACAAAAGTCTTGTCCAACCAATATTATTCATGTCATGTGTACAGTATTGTTTACATGCAGTTTACATATCTTTCTATTTCTTTCCAGTGTACTATCCACCATCTTATGAACTTGCCAGTGCTGATGCTGCTTGTCCCAAGGATGTTAAAGCTGGCCTCAGCGAGAGATGACTTTAGCATCGACGCCACCGCGTTGATTTCTTTGCACGGGGGACCCAGCATCGGTGTTGCTGCAAGGTGGTGATAACATCGTGCTGATATTGGGATACAATGGGGATGCAATGGTAATATGATGGTGGTGCCTGCCATCTATGTTTTTGTTTTTTAGTATACTGCAACTCCCATGAACTATGGATGTATCCCCCATAGAACTTACTTAGCCTAGTTATGAACCAGCTTAGCGATTAAATATGTTGCTCACTGGAACACCACCGTGTGTTAATGTGAGTCGAAAAGAGAACAGCACAAAAACAAAGGAAACGGATATGATAGATATATAGATGAACAGCCAAACATGTGCGTAGTGTTTGTTGGTTCAGAAGCCATAGATTGATTGATATCACCTAATATTTACCAGAGGTCCGACAGTTATTGTAATCTATGAGTATAGATACTAGAAATAACTTAGTTGAACTATATCTACAATAGCTTCAACTATGATTTTGTCTACTACGGTGAAACAGAGAACTTCGCCAAGTTGTTGGCATCATCTTCCGAAAATTACTTGAAGACCTGGAATTGTCACAATATCATCGAACCTGGAGTACCCTGGTTGCACACTTGTCGGCATTTGGGACTTAGGCGCCACTAGAATCGATGACTGGAATCCCCCTTAACCACCATGGATTATGAAGTACAGGATTGATAGGAATCCCAGATAATTATTACAGTATATGTCTAGAACGACTATAGTATTACCAAGGATTATAGTAACCTACTATAATGGAATGAATTACATTTGAGTTGTTTCACACTGCTCAGAGATGGGAAGAAGCTGCGCTGCAACCAAGGTTACGTGAGCATCCAATCAGTGACGATGACGTCTTGACACTTGGGCCTGCGGGTTGACACCCGTTGAAAAATGGGATACTGTACCCAGGGCTAGTATTTCGTTGGTTAACAAATGGTTAGCAATAGTTATGAATGATTAGTGATTATATTATCCCATCCTCCCAATATTAAGCACTTCCCAGAAGCCACCGTCTAGGAGGAACTAAAAACACATATTCAGGACCAATACAGTAAAGATGGGGGTCCAATATGAACGGAGGATGGGATTATATTATATAATTCTGCTTGAAAGAGGGGAGCTCTTTTTTTCATAGTTTCCGGTGCTTACTGTTGGGCGCTGCACAAATGATACTGTAAATTATCAAATTATCAAACCAAGTGATCCAATCTCTTTACAATATCATTCCTAGGTCCATGCTGGACAAGTTTCGTGCACGCCCAGTTTGAAACACTTCACAGAAAATCTTCAGTCAAGTCTCTTTCAAAGCCCCAAGGTGGCTAGTCATTCATTTCAAGGAGGCCGAGACAAAAAATACGACACAACATTGGCTGAGTGCAAGTTCTTTATCAGAATCAATGGGATTGGGTAAAGCTGTTCCTGAGGCTAATAGCTATATATAGATCATAGTATGACCTTGTTAATTACGAAATATCCGCAGTTGGATAAATGTGTTCTTCTTTTGACCACTTACCAACTTTTGTTGAAGGGTCAGGCCAGGTCTTTCCGGCTATTGAAAACACAGCCATGCTTCAGTGGTAAATTAACAGGCTCTGAAATTCAAGCGGCAAAGATGAGACAACGATTCCAGAGTCTGGCATGATCCATATGCGAAAGAAATGATGATCTTAGATGATCTGTGACGGGTTTCACCACGAAAAATGTAGGACAATTAGGATTTAACAAAAAAAAGTAAAAAATCAAACCATTGGATGAATGGGGATTTACAGCTGATGCCCAATTGCGAAGTTTCTTTGCAAATACCTGGTGCTTTCCTCCCAGAAATTTTGGCCCCCTTGGGAGGCCACCAACTTAGTGGGGTGAACTGCCAAGTACATATCATGGATGGGAAAATACAGCGAAATCCACGAAAAAACATGGAGGTGTTCATGGGGAAACCATGTAGAATATGTGGATGAATTATGTTGTGACCTCCCGTCGCGTGACGTCTCTGGAATGATGCTTAGTAATGAGAATCATCATCCCCAAATGGCCCTATGTCAGATATTTTCAGGTTAGTGAAGCGTTATGATTCAGCCAGATACCATGTAATGTTTTGTGGGGGATGATCTAAACACCACAGCTACCAGCAGTTTTTTCTGTGTTTCACATTGTGGAACCGGTGGGAGGGCCCCGTGAGCACCCCCTGGAGCGATAAGGATTTAAAGCTAAATAATAACTGTTGGATAAGAATGGTACATATACATACATCAAACTGGTTAGGTGATGTGAATGATACCCTCTGGTTATTTAACATAGCCATGGAACATCACCATATAATAGGAAAATCATAATTGTTATCATCTGTAAATGGGCCATTTTCCATGGCTATGTTAAATAACCAGAGGATATATCAAACTAGTTAGGTGATGTTTATCACCAAAACACATAACCAACTTAACCATCCAACTGGAGGGAAGCGCCGAGGAATCTCTTCATGAGCCTCTCGACAGATGGTGAAAGCCTGTCCGCGGAGGACTGGTGAAGGTGTGGCCGTGCCAAACGAAATGGAATATAACGAGCTGAACATATGAAAATATCATGTTTTATGGAATGTGTATATTAGATAGATAGATAGATAGATAGATAGATAGATAGTTAGTTAGTTAGATAGATAGATAGTTGGATATTTATATATATATATATGTCTAAAGGATATCTCAGTATCTTTTCAGACATGTTTGTTGCTTTTTACTATTCATTAACCATAGATTGATCATGATGCACCCTGGTTCACCAAGTTATCCAAAAAACTTCAATAGCGATGTGAGATCAACACAAGCTTGTGTTGTTTGTTTTATTCCGTCCTGCTCCATTTTTGCGCTTATTCAAGAAAGTGGCAAAACAACCTGTTGAACATATTATTTGTACCTGTTTGCATGTGTTTGAGCCCCAAAACTCAAAGCTCCAACGTATTCAAAAGCCCTAGGACAACTCTTCAAAACACTGAAGCAATCAAACCTAAACCGCCCTAAATAACCTCCAAACCGACCCTGTATAAATCCATATAAACCCACACTAAAACATAAGCCAATACTACTTAAACCCCATACCAACCCTCTATAAATCAACAATAAATAAACAATAAACCAACCCTAAATAGACCTTAAACTTACCCTGAATAACCCCCTAGGTAAACCCACAATAACCCCTAAACTAACCCAAAGTTGACCGAAATCAACCTTGCAAAAAAAAAAAAACTGAACGAGAACAGAAAAACAAAGCCAACAATGAATAAGCCCCAAACCACGGATAATGAGCGGCTGCGAATCCTGTAGAAAGGGCAGCTTGGGGCTCCTTAGAGCTTCACATTTCAAGGAAAATGGAGAGAACAAACGAAAACACATGTTCCAAACAATTCCGGACCCCGACTTTTTGCTTGAAACTGTTTGTTTCCACATTCGAACAACGGTTTATTTCCTTGCACCGTTTCCCGGACGAACCACCAGATGTTTCCGTTGTGCCATCAAGGCAGTTTCTTCTCATAAGAAAACAGAGTTAAGACGATTGAACCAGCACAAATTGGTATTCAACCAGCATAAAAAGGACACAACATATGGGATACCAACGATGTTTGTTGGGACTAATCCATCCCATTCCATCCCATCCTTCAAGCCATGCCATGCGGACCACAACGCTTCGGCAGGAGTGTCGGACGGGTCTGCTACAACTCACCAGCAGACTGCCGGAGACGGGACTCTCTGAGGACCACCAGGGTTGGTTGGTGAGGAGGTCAGCCATTCAAAATACACACAAGTTGGAGCAACCATATTATGCTTGGATGTCCTTTTCCCATTGGTTGGTTGATTAGTAGAGGGCCCTCACCCTCCCAAAAAAAACAAGGAGTAGGTAATTACATGATTAAATTGTACGTATACCAAACCGGCCCATCAATGGTAAAAAAAACACTATTTTTATAGCCTCGCTTAACTAGTTCGAAATATACAATAAGTCCTGGTTATTGGAGTTTTGTTGACCAACTTAGCTATTTTTGGGGCCCCACATTGGAATGGTTCGTGGGCATATGGCTCGATCCATGCTATTTTTTGAGGAAATATTACATTTTTAGGGGACACTGAAAATGAACAGGAACCAAATAAGAGAGGTGATATCCCAGGTAAATTAGCTAAGTTGGTTTATTTCATTCTCATAACTGTTGGATTTAGGGCTGATATAGCTCATACTAGTTAGTGAACGCAACAAAAACCAACAAAGATATTTGCCGAGTACCACCTTGCAACGCATATACAAGCAAGCATTTTGTGTTGACATGATGACATAATATGGGTAAATACAGACGGATATAAAAGGATGTACATATATCCAAGAGTTTAATATGTGGGTCCACATAGTGATATAAATCCCAATTGATATGGCAATTTGTTGATTGATTGCATGGGATTTAACTGCCAAATACGGGCTTCAACCCTCAACCCTCGTAAAAAAAATGGAGATATCATTGATCTATGAATGGTGGATTGATGGTGAATTGGATATGACATTGGATTCGTTTAAGGAAAAAAAATCACAGGAAACCACGGTTTTTCCTATGGCATATGGAGGTTTCCGGTTTCAATTTTCCCTCAAACCAATCCAAAGAATATGACATGTGAGTAAACTGATTGTGACATGTTGGTTACTAGTTGTTTATTTAGGAAAATCAGATAAGCCATTGTAGCATGGGATGGAACATGATGGAACAACTGGGTACTTAGCGACTGGCAGGTGATCATGGATGGTTCTGTTGTCTTGGTTTTGGATGTTTTGTGTATCAGCATGTATTTGCATGTATGTACTACCTATTACTATACAGTATATTCTTGTTGGTATGATTATTAAAATTAAGTAGTGTCTATCTTAGTCTCTTACTATTTAGATTGAGGCACTAGTACTATTGTCAAGGAATAATATATTGTTATTACATGTTATTACCATTCAATTATCTTGAAACATCTACCAATATTTTGTCTATGTATTGAGAATCTAGCTTCAATTTTCCGTGATGGCGACCTGGCATGAAAGTAATGAGCTACCTAGTTTAACGCGAATTTTCCGTAGCAAACTGTTGGTTTACCGGAGCCTCAACATACCTTTAGCCGGTTTGGGTGAATTCAGATAATAGAGAGGGTTTTAAGTGGATCTTGGTGACAAAGGTACCCTGCTAAACTAACAGATCGAACAGTTTGCTATGGAAAATCAATATACAAAGCTACTTGCATGGGTCATTTTCCATAGCAAACTGATAGATTACCAGAGGTTAGTTCATTTTGTCCCAACATCAGTTACGTAAGTAGTTCAATCGTTGTTTGTTTTGCAGAGATAGGATCATTATTTGGCTAGTTGATACAGCAAACATATGGTACTGTATGCATTTCCTAAAGATGGCTGTTTTCCCGTGCGAAAATTCGTTTGGCCTGTTGGCTTTCTCATGGGAGAGCCTGGTATCAAGACTATCAAGCCGGGTAGCACACAACCCAAGCCGAGAGTTGCCGCTGTTTGAACCTGTTTCCCCAATGATATGAGTCAAAATTGGGAATGTTTGGTCACGTTGAGTGCACGCGCAATTTTTTGTGTTCAAAACCATTCAGAATGGTTAATGATCATAGGGGACTACACTAGCCAATAACTTCATCATCCGTACCCTAGAACCAGGATTCAATGGAATGACTTTTTGACATTTGACAGCTGCCCAATTTGGTGGGACCCACAAGCCAAGGTGAACTACTTCCTTCCTCCTACTATTTTGCACCCCTTTGGCCCCTAGGCCCTTGAAATCATGGTTCCATGGTTTAGTAGGCAATTTGCACTTATTTGCGACCATTTCGGAGGTGTTGAAGACAGGGGGATGGGACTAACTGACATATCATCAATATAATCATTCATAACCATTGATAACCCACTAATAACCCATGATTAACAGATGTTTTCGGACTTTTGGTTGGCAGGAGCGCATGGATCGCGTCTTCGACACGGTGATGACTTCTGCTGGCTTGACTGTGTCAATGGAGGAGTGGCCGCGGACTCAGAGAAAAAAGTGGGTCAATGAACCAAAAAAAATGGTGATATAATGATATATACCTATCATTAAAGGGTTATTAATCACATTGGTGTTAAATAGTGATAACATGTAATAACCATTTAATGATTATTATCTGTGTAGATGATTAAATAGTTATTGCGGTTGCTATTACTATTGTTAGGTTTGTTATGTTTTATTCTACCTGCCAGGTGAAGCTTAACAAGACATCCCGGCTCACTGCCTCTTCCGGCTCCTCCTCCTCCTCGCCAGCTCCCAGCCCTCCTCGACAGCTTGTGTGCGAGCTCCTGGTGGAGCCACTCTATCGCAAGCTCGCCAGCTCTCTGGGCCCCGCCGGTCTCAAACACTATGCCAGATGAAACGCCACATAGAATGTCAGCATATGCAGGAGATAAAACGTCAGGTAGAATTGCAGAAAGAATGCCAGACAGAATGTCAGATAATAACTATGTCAGATAGAATGCCAGATAACATTCCAGAAAGAATGTCAATCAAACCGTCAGATAGGGTATGAGATCAAATGTCAGATAAAATGTCAGAATATGTTTAACGATATATACTGCAGTCATATTGCAAATGTGTAGTATACACCTGGATTGGTAATTTACTCACTTCAATATTTTGCCATACCTGGGGATACATACTCACCAGCTAAACACACGCACACTTTTTGGGCTTATAAGGAGGTTCCCACATAGCTAAGTATGTTACTTATAAATACTTGTAACTTGATAAACTAGGGCTAATGGGGAATATAGTGATATAACTATTAGTAACTATAGTTAATGGGTTTACAAAACAGCTTGTATGTAACTGTGGGTCCTCACCTTGTACAACCCAACTGAGACAAAATGCAGCTTTTTTGGACGTATGCGTGGGTCCACCTTTCACCATATGTTCCCCTTTGTGCGAGTTGAAGGTGACATTTGGTAGTTAAATTGTGGCGTGGTATATAATGTAGGGCATTGAATTTCAATGAATTTCATATGGAGATGTCGTCATAGTGATACACCTCCCAGAACGGCGCGAGGAGATAGAAAGAATCCTGTTATGCAAATGTTGGTTGAAGGGAGCGAATGATTATATTTAGCCACTTTGGGAACAACTCAACAAACATCAGGCCATGCCCCCATGTGTTGCATTGAATGGCCCGATGAAGCCCCTGCATCTCGCACAGGTTTCCCATAGGATATTAAGTACGCAAATAAATCTGTGGGACTGACTGGGATTGTCTGAAGAAAGGAGAGTCCCCCAAATTCACATGGTTTATTTTCCTGGTTAACAGAAATCAGTTTGGGGGTAGACCACATTTTCACACAGACCCATTTCCATAGATTCTTTATTCCTTGTGTATGCGCTTGCTTTGCGATGAATTACACATGCATGAAACGTGGCAGCAAAACAAATCGTATCTTGTTCTGCTCGCAGGAGTATCAAGCGTAGAAAACATTTCGAAGGTTTCCATGCAAATGTGTTTGAACTTTCCCCGTGACAAACTAAGATCGAGGGTAGTGCCCCGCACTTGTCATTTGGTTTCTAACTCATCCCCGCTGATATCCATTGACTAGTTCCAGAATGTTCAAGATATTTGTCCCAATCCAACTGAGAAGTGTTATCAGTAGTTATAAACCAACTCAACAAACATCAACCAACTATAGATCTTCATGTGGTTTGGTTAAATCATATAAGGTCTGCAGTGTTGCACCAACTTGTCTGGGCATCCACCGGTTTCGGGTTACCAAGGATGCAATACGCCAAGACCGCTGCACGTATCCTGCGTTTGATTGCCTACAGCAGGGCATGAGATGGTCTACACATGTGCCCCTTTACCAGCAGCAAGTTGCGAAGTGATGATTGATTGATACGTATTCCCCAAAGATATGGAACGCACATGTGGAAAACACATGTAAATAAACACATGTGGAATAAATATGTATATATAATTATATATATATATTATATACGGAAGGTGTTTGTTGATACATGTTCGCAGTTTTCATCCATCAACTTGCAGCTATGTTCTTTTGAAATGACTGTGCCAGTGTCGTCTTCGACAAACAGAGACGACCCTGGCACGATCTGAGACTGCCAATGAGCATTTTCTGCTGAGGGGTTCCTGAAGGCTTCCAGCTGCTTAGACATGTGACACAGGAAACATATGAACAAATGGTTTGAAACCAGGTTAGCCAGGATTTAGCCGGCAAGTATGGGAATGTTAGCAGCAAATATAGAACTACTGTACATGTAATCTGCATGCATTCATGCAGGCGGGCAGGCATGCCGGCAGGCCGGCATGCAGGCATACAGCAATAGAACTGGTTGGCGGTTTCAAACATCCGTTCCTCAACGGAGGAACCATATTTATGTGGTCTGTCTCTGCAATTGACCAGATTTTATATCTAACATATAGCTATGAACAATGACCCAGTTATAGATGATTTACATTGATTTACCTTTTAAAAATTGTGATTTTCCAAAACACACTGTGAGATTGCCGGAGGGTAAGGGGAAAAACATTGAGATGTTTGTCCATTCCAAATATAAGTGGAGGATCAAGTGCCTGAACCCTTTTGGGTTGGTCGGGAAATGGGGGTTTTCCACAGTCTTGACCAGTTTAGGTGGGAATATGTTGCTATTCGCCAAGAAATGTTTGGCCTACCCCATTCTTGCACAAACCTAAATCCAAAACCAGGACAATTTAGAACTTTTGTTGCGGCTGAATCAAATGAACCCTCTGCCTTTGCTGGGTGTGAAACGATATCGCCATATCAACAAGTGCACCAGACAGTGTGGCTTGGGTCACACATACTAGCTCCTAGCAGCGCAAAGGTGTCGCTTGAGTGTTCAGCCTGGGTTTGGCTCAAAATTGGGTACCCCAATTAGATGGTTAATAAATGTTACCCTGTGGCTATGTAACAGTTCGCCATGGAAGCCATGGCCCATTTATAGATGATAGAAATGGTGATTTACCAAAGATGGTGGTTTTCATGGCTATGTTAAATAACCAGAGGGCAATAACAACACTATATATAGACTAGAATCGGTGGTGCCCAGGGTCCTAAATTTTGACCCATGTCTATTTGACCACACTGGCAAAGATGGAGCCGTCTTCACACCCAGGCGCTGACCTAGCCCACATAGATCTCGCCTGCGAGTCTGCGAGATGGAAAATTCCCACTGCTCTGGGCGCTATCATGGGGCTATCGTATCTATATATATATATACATCTATATATATATATATACGTTGTATATATATATATACATCATATATATATATATATATACACATCATACATATATATATATATTATATGCAATTTGAGAATACATAGACCCTGCAAATACTCCCTGGAATGGTTGCTGTAGAGTACTAAAATACTGGAAGTTCTAGGTATATACAGTACTAACTGGGTTCCAACTACGAATACCGAACCACTTACGCTTTGTTGGGTGATCCTCCAACCAGGAACATGCGGGAACGAAGTCCCAAAAACAAACTCAGTCCTTTGCTTTTCTGTCTCTAAGGAAGGTGGTTGAACATGTTTCACAATCCTGTGAAACTGTAAATATCCACCCAAGAAGGTGGACCATCATTGCAGTTATAAACCAACCTATCATCTATGCCCTTCGTCTAGTGTTCATTGTTGTCCCCATTTTTTAACGGTTCAATCAGGTAAATTCTCAATAATTGTTGGTGACAGAACATGTTGTTTTTGTTCGCACGGCTGTTTTCTTGGTGACAAATGGAAAAACTTTTCTGTACATGGACCGTGCCTTAGAGCATTAACTACCAAACCCGAGGACAAATAAAAAACAAGGAGCAACAAAAGCACCAATGAGTCCACTTTTTACAGCGAAAGATCTTCATAAGCTATGGATGCAAAGGGTTGGAAGGACATGATTTGGTGAAGCAAAAACGATGGGCACCAGCTGCATCACATGTGGAGCCATGATCAAGGCATCATAGCCAGCACTAGTGAACACTTGGCCCATTTTTTCCATATGAGGGTTTGTCTGAAAATAGGTATACCACCAGTTGTAGCCATTTAACGGGGATAATGAGGATTAACCAATGGATTTAGAGGTATCCTATTTTCACACAAACCTACATAAAGAATGGAGGTGTATGCAGATTGGAGGCTCCATATGTTGGGAACATATGGGGTTTTTGATTCTTGGATGCCTGGGATTTGCCACAAAGGTCTACAAAGCTCGAGGCCTTCAGTTTGTTCGCCGTATATGTTTCGAGGATTTTGAGGTACCCGCAAAGTTATATCATAGAGGACCATTGAACAGGCATTGGGTGCCTGGTTACCATCTGGCATTGTCGCAAACTGCGCCTTGTAAGGCTTTCAAGGCACACATATTCAGAGGGCAAATTACTCATTATATTTATATTATATATTATATGTCCTGCTTGGAATAAGAAACTCTTACCATGCTATGTCATATGACTAAGTCAACTAAGTTGTCTATTGTACCGATAGATGGGTTCTGTACTTCGTCAGTCCGTGCAGCGGCAACTTTGCTGATTGATTCTGCAGCTTCAGATCAAGATAGATTGCCTACGATTCAAGAGAGAAGGATCACTTAGATACATAGTTTGTGAGTCATTAACATTATTAAATTAAGGCCCACTGAGGCACAAAGACGCCGCACAATTAAACATATACACACACACACACGTGTGTGTGTGTGTGTGTGCCTATCTTGAAATCAATTCGCTTGAAGTGCCACGCTTCTACAGCGATTGGCCTGAGCATGCGGTATCACCACCCACGACCCGCATGTTCATATGATGAAAAATAAAAAACATATCAAAATCTAGATGATTCACATTGATTCCCACATCATTTTGGCAGGTGTTCATATAGTTTCTTCAGATTTCTTCCCACGTTTTCTCCACCGAATCAGATTTCCAGCGCCATGGCAAAGCGTGCCACGTTGCCCAGCCTGGCCCTGGCCGCCGTAGCGACCCTCGCAGCGACCTTATGGCGCCAGAACTCTGCTTTGAGCTTTGCAGTTCTAAAGACATCGGCGGAAACCCCGGATGTCCAGGCAGATTTCAGCCAGATGACTGGACCTGGGGTGCTGCATGAGATGATTGGTGCTTCAGCTGAGATTCTGATACCACCGGAGTCCCCCCAGTGATGTTTCTTGGTTTCTAAGCCCATGAACTATAGATATATGTGCCATGATTTGCCATGAGTCTTTGTGATTAGGGTTTTTAAATGTTTTTGGGTTATAAAACAACTGAGCTATCGATCGGGGGCACCACATCTAGTAGAAACCTTTGATGAAATCAGCTCAAGCTGGAGGGACGAAGAAAGGAACAATCCATAAAAGAATCCCTAAATGGCCTACACAAATGGAGGTTCCAATGATGTTTAATGAGAAAATGATCTATACATGAGCCATTTTCAATTGCCACTGATAAAACTCTGATTTTGATGTGGTTTGCCATATAGTCATCCCCCAGTTTGGATTTATGATATGGGGTATACCCTAAATCGTAATCGGACGATCTAAAATTACCTGCAAGGAGTTGGTTACTGGGATGGTTCATGAATGTTTCTGATTGGGTTTGCCACATTAGTCATGAAAAATCTCGGATTCGTAGACCTTGGTTGAGTAAGAACGGGGGTTACCCCCAGTTACAATTTGCTTAGTAAGACAGTAAAATGACTGTGTCAAGCCCAGGGTTGAGCCAACATTTGGAGAAATGAACTGGTGAATGATTGACAAGCAATGGCAAAGGATTTGCAACCAATGCTTGTTGGATGTGCGGGTCGATTGTTGGAAATTACTGGAGCCTCAATCGCTATGGAGTAGGGAAAATTTCATCCACTGCGAACAATCAGTACAAGACGATGCTTTATTGTTTTCTGACAGTATGATAGAGTGAGTATATATAGAAGAAAATATATTGTGGGAATTGAATTATAACAATTGAATGTAGTATAATATGGTACCTTATACTATAATGTAGTATAAGATAATGTACTAAGAACACGTACACATATATATATATATACATATTGAAACATTGTATAGGATTGGAAGCCTGATGTAGCTTGGAGCAAGCAATTTGCTCTGTAGCCACACGGCTTCCCAGGTGAATATGCTTTGCCAAAACCTGTGGTCCTATCACCCCATGGTCAACTGCGAGTGCAAGAGGACTTGGGAGTGAACGTCACTGAATGATACTTTCAATTTTACCCTTTGGATCCCTAACTGGTTCTTTAGCAGTTCGCCATGGAAAATGTGCCACGTATGGAAAATAGATGAACATAGGTAAATTTTGTCTACACACTATTTCCATGGCAATGTTAAATTACCAGAGGGTATTCTATACCTTTTTCTGTCCCCAAAGTGGGAGAGCCCAGGCTTCCTGCAGATGTTCCCTGCCAGCAACTCCCTGAATCTGCATAATACTAGAGGATTTCCCTTAAGATCCCATTAAATCACATTGACATTCATGATTTCCATTGAAATCGCTTAAAATCCCATTAAGATCCCAAAATTGAAAAAGTTTTCAGCAACCCCTTGCTTTTTTCTATACTGAAACAACTAGGTCACAGTCCTTGGAGACGATGCCTACATCGTGTCCCCTCAACATTGGTCCAAGTATCGCCCTTTGGGTCTGGTGGAAGAGACGTACCTACGAGACATGGAAGGCAAAACGGTGAGCCACGAGGAAAATCCGGGCATTCGCGTTGAACCGGACTTTGTGTGCCTTGATTTAAGGGGATTGGGCAAAAATGAATAAATTGGGGGGACTACACATGAGTTGACCAACTATTTTGGGGTTTAGAAGGATACCAGGGTTTTGACCGATTTACACACCTCTCCTGTTTTGATAGCAGAATGATAGGCTTTCAGCATCAACAATAAAGATCATCATGAGGAGAATAGGGACTGATCAGTGGTTATTGAATGGACAGATGATTAGCTGGTTATTGAATGGACATTTAGCCATCAGTTACAGGGGATTTTATCAGCAAACATATGAAGATTAATAATTGATAACTGATGGAATTTGACGATATTCAATGATATATATATATATATATATCAATAATTTGATGATATTTAATGTACATGTTGACTTTACCCTCACCTTCCAGTTACCTATCAGAAAGGTCACCAGCCCAAAAATCATCAGGTAAAATCACCCTAGTTGCCTAACTCAGAAAATACCTGGAAGGTTAGGGCATACTTTGCGTGCCGAGAATGGTTTTATGGTGATTCTTGACTAATGTGGTAAACCTAAAATGAACATTAAGAAAAAACATCCCATGAACCAACCATGACTGGGGGTCATAGTAAACATCATCCCGTTGCGAATGAGGTATGCCCAATTTCACAAACCTCTTTTGGGGATGGTTTATGGCATTGGGGTTAGCACATTAAGGATGATTTATGTATATATATTGTGATGTACGTGTGCCTTGTTCTTTCTTTGGACATATTGGTGAATGATCATCCTCTTAAGATTCAGATATTATATATGATTATGTTGTTTGCATCCATGCCAAGATATGATACCTGAAATCATGAATAAGTACAAGGTGGTGCCACCCACTTCGGAATATATCTTAAAATATTCAACCCCATTAAGTAGTTCGATATCTCTAAACCCAACAATTAAGCTAGTTATAAACCAACCTATAATCACCTTGTACGTACTTCTCGTCCAACTGGACCGGCTTGGTATCTTTTTTTCCCCACAACTTTGTGTGGGGTTCTTGTTTTTTGCTTTGCACCTCCCGCCTCCGCCGCCGCCGCCTCCTCCTCCTCCGCCTCCCGCCACCTCCGCCTCCACACACAACATTGTCACACACAACTCTCACACACACAACATTGTCACACACAACTTTCACACACACAACATTGTCACACACAACTCTCACACACACACAACTTTGTCACACACAACTCTTTCACACACAACATTGTCACACACACAACTTTGTCACACACAACTTTGTCACACACAACTCTTTCACACACAACATTGTCACACACAACTCTTTCACACACAACATTGTCACACACAA
>BGPT01000002.1:313907-393794 GCA_003297045.1 Symbiodinium sp. clade C Y103
CTTTGTCACACACAGCACTGTCACACTCAAGTTCTTGAACACAATTTTTCTTCCACCATGTCCTTTCTTTTTCCTGCCTTTACCATCTCATTTTCACATTTGTTTGGTGCTTCTTGGAAGGAGTTGACTTGTGGGGTTATCCGGTCCTTTAATTTTGTGTATCAGATGGTCTTTTTACATATCCCCCACTATATCCCCCATTGAATCCCCATGATTTTCTCAAGAAGGTTATTTGAAAACGTTTTTCTTACTGGTGCGAAACGTAGGGAATGGGGGTTGCTGGGATGATGATGATGAAAATGGTTCTTATAGGTCATTCACTCCTTCCCTACTACCCTCTGGTAAATTAACATAACAATGGAAGATCACCATGTTTCATGGGAAAATCCACTATTTCTATGGCAATTTTCAATAGCAAACTCTAAACGTTTACCAGAGGGTATATCATGGTATATCCATTATATCCCATTAAATTCGATGGAAAATCACCATTTTTGATGGTTAAACCATGGTAAAATAACCACATCCCCTATCCAGAGGGTAAGCACCAGTAAGTTTTCGCCTCCCAGGTCACAAGCAGAAGAGGATCACATCATGGCCGAGCTGATCGAATTGGCATCGACTTTTGGTACCTCAGCTCCATAGGAGATCCTGTTGCTATTCCTTGTTTTCCTTAAAGGTGCAAGATGCAGAAAGATCCTGAAAGAACATTTTTGAACATGTATTCTACGTGTGATAGGTGTTCCTTGACATGGAATTGTTTAATGTGTGTCTTTACTTCCTAATGGGAAATGCACCAGAAATGGCGAATTGATTGAGTTGTATTTTTAGGAGGTCTTTAAACAGATCCGAGTTAAGAGATACTGAAAAATCATGAAATATATAATTTAAACAAATGCATTCTATATGTTACTGTTTCCTTCAGATCCTTTCAGCAACTTCATTGAGGGGATGAAGTCTTGAACTTTGATAAACATCCGCAGGCATCCGCAGGCCAGTTCCTTCATTGGTCGCTGGATGTTGCTGGTTTGCGGCCGTTGTTTGTACGTGTGTCCATGACTGGGCCAAGCGCAGTGTATACTGACTGCGAGAGATACACACCCGACCTGTATTCTTGAAGTTGCATTGTATCATGGTTGCTTTGGATTATTCAAAAACTACATACATAGTAGTATAAACATGTATAAACTCCATACATAGTATGTACATGTATGCACACAATGTACATAATGTACATATATTATATTTGATAATATACAGTATAGTACGTTACAGTTACATACATACAACCATGTTGCTATTCCAAGGCACCCCTGCCACGTCAGAACCCACGTCACTTGCCTGAGCCACGTAAAAAGAGGCTATGACTTTGCCGCGGAGGAGGAGGCCGCGGCAGCATCGTGGAGGATGACGGGCCGCGATGAGAAGAAAACTGACCTTCCACTGGCACCATGGGGATGGGGTACCTAGACATCCTTCGGATGGGATGGTTGTTGGCACTCGCTGTCCGATGTCCGATTTAACGTGGCCATTGCAGGGAAATTCCCCGGCTCCTACATGGAGGCTCATACAGTCAGCAACTTTAGTCGTAGCGATTTGCTGTTTTTAAGTCAATTAGTTGCAGGAGAGCATATCCAGGGGGTCGTAGCGATTTTCATTGGGCCTNTGCTGTTTTTAAGTCAATTAGTTGCAGGAGAGCATATCCAGGGGGTCGTAGCGATTTTCATTGGGCCTATGGGATTTGTATTGTTTTTGTGTGGTTGAAATGTTCCCAAATGAATGGTTTTACTTGCATTCAGCTTGGATTTGCAATTCCAAATGCCAAGACTCTCATAACTCTTGACTGTGGATTACGTGATAAGTTTATCATACACACAGCACAGGTTTGAGTTGCTTTCATCGCTGAATGCAGGGTTTGGGTAACTTTGCATCATGGGTTTGTCCGCAGAGAGAGAGAGAGAGAGAGACAGACACAGAGGGGTTTGTCCGCAGAGAGAGAGAGAGAGAGACAGAGACAGAGAGAGAGAGAGAGAGAGAGAGAGACAGAGACAGAGACAGAGAGAGAGAGAGAGAGACAGAGAGAGAGAGAGAGAGAGAGAGACAGAGAGAGAGAGAGAGAGAGACAGAGAGAGAGAGAGAGGGACAGACACAGAGAGAGAGAGAGAGAGAGACAGACAGAGAGAGAGAGAGAGACAGAGAGAGAGAGATAGAGAGAGAGAGAGACAGACAGAGAGAGAGAGAGAGAGAGAGAGACAGAGAGAGAGAGAGAGAGAGAGAAAGACAGAGAGAGAGAGAGAGTCAACGAAAACACCGTTGCATGTTTTTGCTTTTGGGCCAATTGTCTATAGATCGGCCAAAAGAGTTTGAAAGGGTCTCGTTCGGGTCTCGTTCGGGGTCTCGTTCGAACAGGCACCGCTTTCCCCAGGGAGTGCCGTTCCAGCAATCCACCCCCGAGAGAGAGAGAGGGAGAGAGATGAGAGGGAGAGATGAATAAGAGAGAGAGAGAGATGGCGAGAGAGAGGGAGAGAGAGATGGCGAGAGAGAGAGAGAGGGCGAGAGTGAGAGCGACAGTGAGAGTGATAGAGAGAGCGACTGAGAGAGTGAGTGAGAGAATGAGGGAGAAAGTGAGTGAGAGAATGAATGAGAGAATGAGTGAGAGATTCAGGGAGAGAATGGGTGAGAGAATCAGTGAGAGGGTGAGTGAGAGAACGATCCACGATGTGAAATCAAAGAAGACATTTTTCTGGCATTCTCATTGTGTTTTGGGTTGTTGCTGTGACCCTGCTGTGACGGGGTCGTAGCGATCTCCTCCCATAGGAATTTTAGTGATTCCAGAAAATTGCTGTGACTAAAGTAGTTGTCTGTAGCTGGGAAAATCATCTATAAATTGGACATCGTTCGGGATTTGTTGAGTCGACGATGTTTCATGGGAAATCCACTACTTGTACTTGGGGAATACCCTCTGGTAAACTAACAGTTTGCTATTGAAAATGGCCATAGAAACTGTGGATTTTCCCCTTCAAAATGGTGAATTTCCATAGCAAACTGTTAGGCAATACCAGAGGGTATGTTTGTGGAATAGGTTTCTTGAGCAAATCCAAACATCGCTCTGGATGGGATCGTTGTTGCCCTTGGGATTTTTTGCATCAGCAATGGGTGTAAACCAATAATGACTAACGATGATTTAACCATGAAACATGCTGACTGAACCAGCAAACATGATAGTATAATGGGGACATGATGGGGATACAATGGATAATCATCTAGATGAACTATAATGACCTCACGTCGTGACTGGAATGATGCTTAGGATTGGGGGAAGTGTCCCCAAATGCAGCCAGGCGGCTGGATTGGAAAAGAGTTGTTTCCCATCAAGTACAATGTTGGTTTATAAGCCCCATTAACTATAGATATATCTACCATAAACCATAGTTAACCTAGTTATAAACCAACTTAGCTATCTAGGGGGCCCCACATTGTAGGTTAGTATGTACTTCGACATTGGATACATGATATATTGCGGACAGAATAAGCGGCATATTGGGAAATATTGGGAATAACGTGGGAATATCATGGCAATAGTAATGTGGCGGTTTCTTAGAATGTGGGATCCCATAGGTTTCAAGACTAGAATGGTCTAATTGTTGATGATTTGGGGTACCCCCATTTTCGGAAACCTCCATATTGGGGATCTATCAGTGATTCTTGATGAATTGAGTAGAAAATCCATCGATGATGGGAAGATAAAGGATATAGAATCAGTATACAATGGGGATATGATTGCAATATTGGGGATATGATACGGTGATATTGAGGATTTAACTTATCAGGGATACCCCAATTATGGCCACTTCAATGGGGACGTAGTGGCAAGATTCAGGATGTAATGGGAATCATAATGGCAATATTCGGGATATATTGGAGATCACGGTAATATTGGGGATGTAATGGGGATACAATGGGGATAGTGATATGTAATGGGGATATATACCAATGATTTGGGGCATATTGGAGTTAGATGATCAGTGTTCAGAATTCCTGTTGTTTGATGATTATATGGGGATATACTACCCAATATATTGGGGATTATCATTGATTATCATTATTAATAATGCACCACCGGAATCCCTATTGACCAACAAGTACAAAAGTATTCACTAGAATGACATAGGATTATTAAGACTGCTCAGATGGAGGATACTGGGGAAACTGACTGGATGACTATTGGCTTAACAATGTGGGGATATTTGGGATGTCCTTCTTCTTGGGGTTGGTTGATTCATACTGGGGAATCCAATTCAATCGTTTGCGGGATACACCCAGATTTAGGTCTGGTGGGTTTATAACCAAGTTGCAACTACACCCAGATCACCAGGGAATAACTTGAACTTTACAGTTTGGATGATTTATTTTCCAGCTGAAAAAACTCCATTTGGTTAGGGAATTTTCCTGTTAGCCACGGTTGAGGACACCGGAGGGGCCAAACTTTACGGAAGCCAGGTCTTGAAATATAACAGAAACATTTTGTTTTTTGCAGGATTTTCTTTGCCAGCAATCAGCAACATAAAAGCTGCTTCGTATCTGCAAAGACTTCCAAGGACCTCAATTAAACGGCCAACCAATCAATGGCCAATCATATATACTCCGCAACGAATACGTGTTTGTTCTTGCTGGCTCCTGCAGTATGTATCTCCGTTCATGTCGTAAACCCTAGTTGACCAAGTTCTGTGTGTCAACTCAACTATCATCAACGAGGGGGGGCGTTACCAAAGTAGCTGAAGCGACAGCTCCAGGTAAAGGCTTTGATGAAAGTAAACTCCCCAGTGGCCTCCGCTCGGTGGTAGAGAAGCTGCAGTCCTTACCTGGCTACCCCTTGGGTCCGATCCGTGACGTCACGGTGAACATCCGCTCCAGTGATGATTATCAGACGCTTGGGCGGTGATGGTGGTGCCCCTGTGAGCCATAGATCGGAAATAGGTTGGCTTGGAGGCTCCAAGAACTTTTTGGTTTATGGTAGAGGGATTTCCATATATGGGAGATGGAGGGTTTATAATGGAACATCCTATCAAAATAGATGATTTTGGGGTACCTCGATTCTAGGAAACCCCATATCTTCATTTATCGACTTATAAAACGATACACATAGCTGGACGGTACCACCTAGAAGGACTGTATGGAGGTGTCCCCCATGCAAAAACTCTTTGGTGTGCCATGGTGGTCCTCGCGTCAAAATAGCAACTACATTGAGTTTCCTCCCCCAAAAGTGATATTTCCCTCCAGTCAATGAACATCAATGAACATAGATATAGAGAATCCAGCACTTTAGATTATGTTCCTAGGAAAAACCCTAAGTTGTCCATCTGTATATTAATTTCTTGAGTCCACTGGAGTGTAATATCTCCACATGTTGTCCATATTGTTCTGGTCATTATATTGTGTCCTAGTCGATTATATGCTAGTTTATTCAACTATATCATATCCAATTCTATCCAATCATATCCCAATAATATCCACTTATCTCCCTATATTTCATGTACCAACATCTTAGACATGATTTCAAATCTTAGTCCAATACAATTTCACACACCTATATTAGATATATTGTCATTTGGATTCCATCTCTACCCAGTACTTATATCCTACAAAGTGGGGCCCCCGAGTTACAAATTGGTTTATAAACCCCATCAACATCCATCAACTATAGATATATCTACCATAAACCATAGTGAACCTAGTTATGTTCACCAACTTAGCTATCTTGAGGGCCCCACTTTACCGTCTGGATGTCATCTTTTGCCCCAGGATGGTGCCGCATGTCGATCCTCTTCCGGACGGACCTAACAGTCGCTGGGTGAACCATAAGGTGTTTCCAATCCACAGGGGTACCCCCAGTTCTCATCCATTTATAGATGGATTTTCTATGATTTTTCCCGATTACAAAGGGGATCCCTCATTCCAAGAAACCCCCCCATATTTCACCACAATACTACTAGAAGGGTGTGACGTGGGGGTTGTCTCAGGTTTAAGAAACATGGGTCAAACATCGTCAGCACAGAGCTTTGGAGGTAGAAACTGGAAGATTCTTTACATGTCCCATGGACAAGTTACATGGATTTTACTAACAAGAATTGCACATATTTGTAGTGGGAATATACAGTAAAGGGATACATATCTATTACCCTCTGGTCATTTAACATAGCCATGGAAAATGGCTAATTTTGGATGATTTTCCCAGCTAGAAACCTTCATTTAGGGGATTTTCCATGGCTATGTTAAATAACCAGAGGGTATGTATAAACTATTAGAAGACAAGTTGGTAATCGGGATTCTACCAGAATTGAGATGGGGATTCACCCATCAAGCTGAAAATTACTTGTGGAGATTTAAGTGGTGTTTTCATTGGGAATATCATGGGTTTCATGGGGATTATCATGGGAAGGTCTCGGATTTGGGATCCAACATGGGCCCTCTATTGGGCTGAAATTATGTGCTTTCTCCAGACACGGGGTATACAGAAGAAATCAGCTATATCCTCAAACCACAATTTACATTGAACAAACAGGAGAGAAGTATACTGATCACTCTCTGGAGTTGGGAATGCCCCATTTTCCGACAAAGCCAAGTTTTTTTGAATTTTATCCTTGAAAAGACCAGATGTTTTCAGCAGAGCGAGGGGATCTCACAGCCCAAGTCATAGGTTGGTTTATGAACCAATTCAACTACCTAGACCCCCTAAGTGCCCATAAACATTTGTAAATATCGTATTTTAGCCCATTAGTTAAGTGTTATACCGTTTCTTGATGGGATAAACATAAACCCAAAAGTTGACCTAGTGTAACGTTCACCAACTTTGCCACAGGCTTTGTGCTATCTTTGCTCAGCAGCGCTGTGGTAACGTTTTCGCCCATTGCGACGTTGAGAACAGAAATTGAACGGGCCAACGACGATGAGCGACTCGCTGGCCGTGCCCAATTCAGACTAAAACTTAGTAAAAGAAAAAATATTTGTTCTACATCCATAGATAATTAACTGCAATGAAAACACGGGAGTTTCGAATTCACCAAGAGGTCAAAAGGTGCCACATCCGGAATTGCTTTGACTGTAGATATACTGTAGATCAAAAGGAAAGCCAACAGATTCTGGAAACCAGGGCCCATCAGGGGTCAAGAATCATGGTGAAACTTGGTGAACTTTTGGGACGCCGTGGGTGCTCCTGGGCCTGAAACATTGTCCAAGACACAGTGATATTTGGCCTTGTCAAAAAATAAAGGATACCCCTGTTGGGGTTGCACCTTTTAAAATTTGGGTTTGCAGAAAATGATGATAATTTAATTTAATGATCCGTTGGAGTTGGGAATAATTAGTTATTATATATTATATAGCCAATTTTCAGACAAACCCTCATTCGAATGCGTTGGGGCTGAGAAGCATCACAGGAGGCCAGACTCCTTTGGGTCACGGAAAAGAGATGGNAGCCAATTTTCAGACAAACCCTCATTCGAATGCGTTGGGGCTGAGAAGCATCACAGGAGGCCAGACTCCTTTGGGTCACGGAAAAGAGATGGTAAACATGACGGAAACGTTGAAGGGGGAAGTCCAATGGCCACTTTTTGTGTATAATTTTATATGGTTTACAGGGATTGGTAAATGTCGCACTTTTGGGATTTTGAACATCACTTGAATACGTATCGTTGGAGAGATTGTATCCCCAATCGTTGGGTTATTATCCATTAGGATATTTACCAAGCCCTGATATAATCATCATTTGGGGAATCTGTTGGGGATTACTTTAGATGTTACATGGTCTCATGGAGCAAATTCAAGATGTTTGTTTGTGTATTTTGCGTCCACGCATTGAGTGTGACCGTGCATTTGTATCTCAACATGTCCAAGAGCTTGCACTTTTTCCTGGCATGCTCTGTTTGGCAAGACAAAAGGGCATAAATCCAAGTCCAGTTACCCTCTGGTAATTTAACATAGCTATTGAAAATTGCCATGGAAATCGTGGATTATCCCATTAAACATTGTGATTTTCCAGTTAGCTATGTTAGTTTACCAGAGGGTATGCATGGGGACGGTTGCATATCTTCAAGCTTTGCAAGCTGCTGGTGTAGCATACTGACGGGCCAGGCAGCAGCCCTTTGAAAGTCAGATATCACAACTGGAACCAATTATATATACACCGTAAGTTATACACCCATTATATGCTCATTGTATCCCCAATATTGTATACCATTCTATCCCCATCATAGTACAACTATAGAAATTATATCCCCTTCATATATATCACCATTATTACAATAGGGATTTATACAGTTAGATACCCATGACATAACAGGATTCCCAGGATTCCCCTCATGGAACGACCGTGCTGAGGCAGTATGCTCAGCACTCTTACACTGACGATGACATCGATTGTTTGGTTCCCAGACGTGCCATCTACCACTTCGCCGGTAACGCCCGATACCTTTGGACCCACGCTGTGCGGCCCTCCATCCCGGCAGGAGATGGGACCTTTGAACGCTGGGGCACCTGGGATAAAGTGTTGAGAAGAGGAAAGAAGCTGAGACAGCATGAGTTTCCCTCCGGTGTCATCAAACATGGCAATGGAAGATCCCCCATTGATACTTGATTTTCCCATTAAAACGTCCATTGATACTTGAAAATCCCCTCTAACAGCAGGTTTGATGGGAAAAACACGTATCAATGGGGGATCTTCCATTGCCATGTTTGATTACTAAAAGGGTACATGAGTTGCACGGCGGGTGCCCCCAAGTCATTTTTGTTGGTTTAGAACCCCCCAGAAACCCAACAGTTATTGGATTTATGTTTACCAGCTTATCAATTCTGACCTGGTGCATCACTTTGGGAGGATTGGTACCAAATACAGCCCCAAAACTGACGAAACTGACTGAATGGATAGTATATATTTATATAATGCTGTGTTCTTTTTTGTTTAAATGGGGATATGTATCATACTGATATACTGTATATAGATATATATATATAGATACATTTGAAATATTTATTCCAAACCATCCAAGATTAGCCATGAACATTTGAATGAGTCATTCACATCATAACATTCACCATGTTTTGTTGTTTCTTGTTCAAGGGGGTTGGAATGTTTTTTTTCTACCCATTCCCAGTTGTTGAAATGAAAGAGCTGTGGATCAGAGTTTTAGACTCTAGGGAGCATGGATTTTGGTGACTCTAAATCTTGGGTATCCAAAAAGACTGATGTTGGACATACTCAAATTCGATCAGTTCAAGTATATACAGGTTTTGTCCATGGGTCAAGATATAGGACCACTCTGAATCCACGTGGTCGGATATGTCGAAACATTTATAAATCCACATAAATCCAAGGACTATATAGTTGTAGCTCCCACAAACCCTAGTTGGCCCTAGTCAACCAAGTTATAAGTCAACTTGGCTCTCCCTGTACCCAGTGATTGTGAAAGACCCAATCGTCTTCAACATTCCCGCCTAAGTTGCTGGAAAGTCCGTCTAACAACTGTGTGTTGAGGTATTGTGACTACCTGCCGGTAAGGCAACATAGCTTTGGAACATGTCCCATCATAGATTATCTACATTTGTTTGGCTTCAAAAATGGTTATGTTCCACATAGTGGTACCATCCGGAACTGGCAACCTCGGTCCCACGGTGGGCCGCAACTCAGGAATCGCGCAGCCATTATTTTTACTTTCGCAGATCCTATGTGATGTTGTCTGAATGGTCAACCTTTGCTGAGCAAAAGAACAGCAAATGGGGATATCATGGGTATCTAGATCTATAGAGGTTTCCTAAAATGGAGGTACCCCTAAATCATCCTTTTTCTAACAGGATTCCACTATACAGACTATACACCATCCATTTTGGGGATCCATCATTTATGGAAACCACCATACGGATATGATTCTGATGGGCATTGTTTTATGGATATAAAATATACAATGATCAACGGGCATATAGACTTGGATGATGACGATCAATGTTGACCAGTTGGGGCTGGATGTTCAATGAATGCTGGCGGTAGTTAGGAATGCAAAGGGGGTTGGACTTGGATGTTAACGGAGCTGCTATATTGCTGGATCAAGTTCAGTAAATCATGATGGTATTCTACTTGTCATGTTCACCCAGGCTAAAGATTGAAGGCCCTGTACAATGTGGTGCCCCCCCAGTTATAAGTTGGTTTGTACGATGGTTATAAGTTTGTACAATTTGGTGCCCCCCCAGTTGGCGAACATAGCTCTAATCACTAATGGACGTATGGCAAATATATTTCTATTTGATGGGATTATAGACCAACTAACAAAACTGGTGGGGCACCATGTAGGTGTCCGATCTGATGGTCCATTCCTGGGGATATGTGGAGGCTGCAAAAAGCTGGACCAAACTTATGAACTGATGGACACCCAAGTTTGGATGGTTCAAAAACCTACTCTTACCATATTTTGGGGGAACAACCATCATATTAACCAGTTAGTTTAGGGTACCTAGGGTACCCGGGTTTTGACCCATTACCAAGTCATCCAAGGCCAACATTTTTAAGAGTCGCTTCGGCAACTTGTCGCTGCAAGACCCTTGCCGCATGCCTTGAGAAAACCGGAGCGAGATGGAATCTGTCAGAAAACGCGGTATACCCTTGAGTCAATATAATTTACAGGGACCCGCAATGAAGGGACTCCCATTCCCATAAGTTTGGTTGGTCGTATGAAGCATTGTCGATCAGGTTTGAATAGATACGGGATGATGATCTCCAAGACTCATATACATAGATGATCACAGATCATCCATTTTGATGTAGGATTGTCCATTATAAACCATCCATTTTGGAGATGTTCATATATATATATATCATATTATATACATATGTTATGTGAATATGATATATACATAAAGATATAACATACAAGTATTCACTTTTGGGTTGAAACCTGAACAGTCAACCCCCACATTCAATCCATATTCCATAATCTTCCAGCAGAAGCCCCAGTTTATTGACTTATCTCATTGGATTGGTTTAAGGGAAAATCTACAGGAAACCATGGATTTTCCCATGAAATATGGTGGTTTCCTGTAAATTGTCCCTTAAACTAATCCATTGATTATCCTTCACTCCACTGAAAGTCAAGAAGGACAGTTGGATTCAAGGTAGTGTAGTGCCCAGGCATTCATATAAATCAAAAGATTGATATTGTGCGAACATTGTGACACACCAGAATTGAAGACGCTTAGACACTTCAAGCACAGCATGCACAGAGACACATGATCTATATTCATATATTATACAGTACTTCAAAGACCAATGGCAAACTTTTCTGGAGATTCATTTCGTCTCATTTCACATCATTCATAATTTGCACAGGAAAGTGGCCTCAAAGCACTTCACGATTTTGCCTTGCCAGAATTGGATGAGGACATCTACAGGAAACCCAAAGGGGATTTAAAAGAAAACACAGTTTCCTCTAAGTTTCCTCTATAGATCTTCCCGGAAATCCATTGATTTCTGTCAGTTCTTCGTTCGTGTGCCATGCGCGGAATGTTGATGCATCGCAGCACCTTGCAACAGTCGCTGCTCCTTGCGGGTGCAGCGGTCTTTGCAGGTGCCGCTGAAGTGCCGGTGTTTGGAAAAGTCTGCCAGGTGCAATCAACGAAAATAACATGTTGTTTTTCTTAATGATTTTTGTTAGGTTGGCTGGGGGTGGTAATGGATGTATAATATTTTATATAATATTATATGTTTATATACAGCTGCGGGAGTTTACCAACATGATATTACAAATTCAGTGATAGTGGTCTTTACGTTTTTCCTTTCATCTAAGTTCGACCCCCAAAAAATGTACACGAGGGGGGCAATTTATGATTGTGCATTCAGCTATATATATATATATATAGAATTGTGTCAAACCGCAGATTTGTCCAGGCCTCAAACGACTTGTATATATTCCCATTATATCCCATGAAATATCTCGAATGTATTCCAATGTTACCATCATATGCACAGTTTTCACCCATCATGTACCCATGACATCCCCCATTGAAACTATTTCACCAAAATCTGCATAGTTACATCCCACTATATCAGATATCCCCATGAAATATACTGTACCCGTTTTCGCTGGTTAAGTCCTCTTGTTGCTATTGTGTCCCAGTAAGATACTCGGGATTACAAATCTATTTGTATATGTATACAATATATATATATATATATCATATGTACATATGTATATCATATATACATATGTATTATCTATATACACTATATATATATATACAATATAATATATATATACATGTTTTACATACTATATATATATATACATAAATATATATATATATTACATACAATATATATATATATATACATGTTTATATATATAATACATGACAGTATATATATATGTATTATATACACATGACATACACATACATATAGATATGCATATAATTTTATATACATATACTTATATGTATGTTACCCATGAACTAGGATGTACGTCCCCCTTACTAAGCGGGCCACGTAGGCACGTAGCCAACAGGTTCCGCTTGGTCTTTCTTGCGCTGGTGGAAGCAACGCGCAAAGCGCTCTGCTCAGCAGGCCATCGCGGCACTCTTTGCACAGGTCAAGGCGATGAACAAAGGGATTGCTATGGCATCTTAGCAGCGAAATCAGCATGGGGTGTGGCTGAAAATGGGTATACCCACCCATATTGTTTTTTAAAAGGACTAAAAAATATAGACCATTATATAATTTTGGGTTAGTGTATATTATCAGACAAACCCAAACGATGTGCTGGGAATTTCCCCTTTGACGTTCCATTGTTGATCCTCTTGGTTGTGTAAGAAGGAGTTTCCAACTGTGGGCGCCCTGGGGACCCTGGGGAAGAAGTATCGTGGCATCCTTTTTGATGATGATAAACCGAGTATACAATGAGAATAACCAAGACCAATAACATGTTCTGCCGCAATCTCTTGATTTTATGGTTGTGATGGTTTACTAACTTCACATATTGACATATCAAGGATTTATGATGATTGACTGATGGTTGATTGATTGGTCATGAAATAGTGCCTTGTTTAGTATGGTTTGTTACAACCCAAGTGGGAATATGGATGAACCAGTCGATGGGATGGGATGGAAACAAATATAAACCTACCGTGGCTGCTGGCTGGCATACATATATAAGCATATATATGTATATGATGATATACACATAGTTCGAGATATTGATGCAGTATATTGGCCCTTACGCTTCCATATATCCCAAACTATATCTTCTGGCAATCTGACAGTTTGATAGGGCAATCACCATGTTTCAAAAGTTTGTCATCGAACAAAATGGACCATGGCTTCCAGTTCGCAAACTCTTAGTCTACCAGAGTGTACATCCCCATTGATACCACCATTCGTATCCCATTATTGTCAAATTATTTATTACCCTCTGGTAAACGTTTACATAACCATGGAAAATCACCATTTTTATGGGAAAATCCACGAACTAAATCGCCATGTTCAATAGTTATGTTAGTTTACCAGAGGCTAATTATTCATCCAGCCATGATTGTTGATTATGTTCCCATTGTTTAATGGAGGATATCGCGATTCACCAACCAATGCCGGAGATGAGCAGAGCTCCCTGCTCTGCTCCCTGCTGTGCGATTAGGTGGTCTCTGATGCCACTTCTTCCAACTTCAGCGTCCGAAACCTGTCGAAGCATCTTGGATCCGAGTTCCTAGAGGTGTCATGTAACTTGATCTTCAGATAACTGCATATACATACATCTACATGAACATATACATACATATGATTATTTATATGCATATAGAGTAGATAGAATACGGAGTTTTCAACAATTGACACTTGAATGTGAATATGATTGAACATATTTATTACATTTGATTCAGGATGATTGTATAATGCTAATGACATACCATTATACACTGCACTATACTGCACTATCATAACACTATAGTCTATAGTGTAATGTGGTAGAATAGATCATAATATGATATTAGCCAAAAATCACTAACGTGGATTAGCGTAATAATAGTACTGAATAATGTTAATAATAGCAGCAACAACAATGAT
This sequence comes from Symbiodinium sp. clade C Y103, assembly GCA_003297045.1. Classification (NCBI taxonomy): domain Eukaryota; class Dinophyceae; order Suessiales; family Symbiodiniaceae; genus Cladocopium; species Cladocopium sp. clade C. The sequence continues at coordinate 328,003 of BGPT01000002.1, forward strand.
ACTAACAATAATTGTAATAATCACCATAGCAACAATCGAAATGATTAAGATATAGATATGGACGCACACGCAACGCCGGTTTTTGTCCCTTCATTGCATTTGAGAATCTTGCGCCAGGTTGACATGGTTTGGAGAAGTTGCACATATCATTATAAGGTAACACAATGTTGTCCGTGAGTGGCTCTGCTGGGTACGCAGGTTACATGTTTAAACTTCTTTGGAAGGTTGAGACGGCAGAGTATCGAAGCATACTGGACTGTGTTGTAGCGTGAGCCAAAGCTTCTTTGTCCTTTGTGGGGAAGAGGATCGCCATTGCATGTCCGCTGATTGTAGCCACAAAGTAGCTCTGCTTATGACCGTGGACAAGGGTAAATGTCCCATCCAAAATTCAATCATCCCCGGAATGGGTTCAAGCGGAAATTTGCATGAACCCTTCGTATTTGGGGTAAACTTGGTTTCCTGGATGTGTACAATTTCCTGAACTAACATAGACCGCATCGACCCTTATAATCAATCATGTCTAGAGTCTAGAGGAAAGTAGACTTCCAATATCCTATTTGGCATGGTCTATGTTAGTTGGAGGGAGGGTGGATCAATCTATTGAATCAGTTTTTCCTTCTGCAGTTCCTTGGTTGCTTCCCTCATTCTCTCCTCAGGGGCTAAGCGCTCATCACCAGTCATGTTTGTCGGGCCAGCCGTGAATTACTGTAGCGATCTACTTGGATGATCTTGGATGTGCATCCCGGTTATTCAATGGGGGAAGACCATATTGTATCCCACTTGTGCACGAGATAGACCCCAGTTGTATATCGGTTATTAATTATCCACTTAACATTCCTGGGTCCCGCACTCCCGAGTACTGTAGGTACCTACTTCAACGTGGATTGTGTCCAAGTAACGACTTGTTCCGAGATGCCCAACTGCTTCTCAGCCTGCTTCAAGATGAAGCAAGCGAGAAGATGCTTGTTTTGCATGGTGTCTTCAGTAATGGCGATACTATCATATATGTTGATACTGGGGATATGGGGATATAAATAGTATCATAGTGATGATTAGTGATGATATCATGATGGGGCTTAAAATTGGAGTCTATGAGGATGCTAATAATCTGATTTTGGGAGGTGTCCGAAAATGGTGTACACCCACGAAAAACCTTCTGGAAGGACGATTCAATTCACTGTACCCTTCCTGACGATGTGCATCCCGGGACCCTTGTCGTCTGGTAAACTAACATAACTATGGGAAATCACCATGTTTAATGGGAAAATCCACTATAAATGGCCATTTTCAATAGCTACGTTTAATTACCAGAGGGTATTGCCTTTCTAAGAGAAGTGCTTCTCCTGCAGGGCCTTTTCAGGGCTGCCATGTGCTTTCTTCAATTCGATTGGAATGTGATGATGGAGTAACTATGTATATGGAAATCCTCCCCTCAATCGCTACAGAAGTCCTTTCGTCTTAGACCCACCGAAAACGTGTCATCCTCTACTTGGGGGTGCAGTCCCACTAATCAGTCTTTGTGTAACCATCGTTGAAAGGGTTCATATCCCAAGTTGTGGAAGTTAAACATCCCAGGGTTATACCCATAAAACTACCCCCTGGGACCCTGACTGGCACCCCAGCCAGTCCAATCACTGGTGATACCGTGATACGATGCCTCAGCCCTTCAGGAACGGAAAAACGCCGCGGGTCTCGTCGCGGGTCTTTGCGCACTGCCTGAAGCCTCAGGTGATCAAAGCCAAACGACTTCAGGATCTTTTCCCGGAATCCTGGCAGCATTTCAAGGCCTCGCATTTCGATGGTGATTTCTGAAGTTTGCACTTGGAAGTCCACTTCATGGGGAATCTTATATATACATACCCAAGAAAATATAGATACGTAACATCCTACTACGAGAGGGGTAAAACATGTGTCTATCCTTTTTGGAGGTGACTATAGCGATTTTTCTCTGGTGTCCAGCATTCACTTAAAATCCAAGGAGATCAAAGAAAGCTATGTGCAGCAGCCACTGGACTATGGCCGGAATTCTCGCTATGGAGATGAATGGCGCATCTCTTGCTATATGGTTGTCATGGAAAATTGGAAGCCGAAGATCATGCCCCATGAGCCCATGCTGAGGTGCACTGGATGATCCTACTGGGGGTTGGGCCTGTCTTACTAGGTTGCGCAATGTGCCAACATGAGGGATACTCCAGGAAGAAACATGTAATGGCAAAAACATATGATCAACCATCATTTCTTGGGTGGATATTTGTGTGTCTTTTCTTTTTTTCAGAAGCACTCACATCAGGTGCTGATGATTGATTCTTTTCATGCGTATGCCTTTGAAACCTCAGAAGATCCTCCAGGTGACAGTTACAGACTTCAAAGCACGACCTGATTAGGGCCAGGTATCCCTTGAGATGTTGGCAACATGGGGAGGAGAGAACAAGAATTGACCAGGTATGTCACTGGATTCCAGGCCCTACACCCATAGTATGTCCACATTGATACCTGAAACATTGCCTTGTTATTGATACATCAATGTGTCATGAGTCATTGTTCATAAATCTATATATATATATATATGTACACAGCGACCAGTGAGTATGGCTCAAAATTGGATACAATCATTGGATGGAAAATATGAAATATGGTAGATACCAGGTAGCTGCTAGCTATCCATGACCAAAGTCGCCTGAAACCTGGATTTGCCGATCGACCCGCCGGTTGATAGTTGGTTGATTAGCGAAATTTTACTCACTGGATCTCACTGGTATATGGGGAATCATCATCCACTATGAGAATATACACATATTATATCAATATTCTATGATAATATGAGAATCCCGGAATCAACCAACCAGTATAATATGGTTTTGAACACTGCTCACATGTTCGTGTCTCAGGTGTTTGGGAGACGTGATGCACGAGTGCGTCAAGAGCTTTGAGAGCTGGTACTGCACCGTTGGCAGCAGTCTGCAATTTTTGTGTCACTAGCGATCCTTCAAACTGAAACCACCATACCAGAAAAACATGTGATTTAGCCAACAAACATGGGGATATCATGATGTATAGTTGGTTTTAGTTCTTTATAGTTGACAAAGTTGGTTTATGACTTCAACAACTGTTGGCTTTATGGTAGATATCTCGAACTTGTTCTTGACTGGCCGGGCACCACCATGTAGTAAATCAACCACTAAAATAGTAGTGAATTAATATTGGTCTATGTTTTAGTGTTTACAACAATTTTTGCAGGTGTTTTCAGTAACACGGGTTCTGCCTCACATAACAAACTGATTTTTTTTTTAGAGATGGTCAGGAGGAAGACTAATTCTAGCTCCAGCGGAAGATGATGCAACATACCGGACACCATTGATAGAGGGTTTGATCATTGATCTGGGATGATAACAGCTGGTGCAATATAGCTATGAATCAAAAATATTACACCCTTGAACAGCATTGATATTCATCACCCTTAAATATGGCAGTTCATACAATGTGATGCCCCCAAAGATAGTCAAGGTGGTTTACAGGTCTAATAACTGAGACTTGTGGTATATATCTATACATATACATATATATATATATACACAGTATACACATACAGTCAATGGGGTTAAAAGCCAACAAACATCACCGGCAGGCAGCACCTTTTTTTGGTTTTCATGACCTCCAGAGCCTCTAGTCGTCCATGAGCCAGGTAGCCTGAAGGGCTTCAAGCAGGGCAGCAAACCTTTCTCTGTACCTTGACGTGTTGACAGCGAAGGACATTGGTTCTTCGGGATGTTCGAAAAGTTGAAGAATGAATCCATGGACAATTCCAGTAAAGCTAGTATATATTAGATGATGGAAAATCAATGGGTGGTGCTAATGAAAGAAAATCACGAACACAGCTTTCTCCTTCCTGACTTGTTTCTTCCGTGTCTGGGCCGCCTTATGATTGAGCCCATGACATGTCAGTTGAAGCCCTTTTATGTTTCATACGCGTGCACACAGAAACGTGGACACATGTTTTGGTAGTTGCACAAACAAGATATTGTTCAAGAGCTGAATTCTAGGTTTTCTTGCGTGTTCAGCACCAAGCCTTTGCAAGTGACATGGAAGTGTTCTCGGAACACATCAGAACACAGCTCAAGCGGTCAGCGGCAGGTGATGAATGCTTTTGTCACGAGATATCGCCCACTGCACGGCGAGGATGAGCTGAAGAAGCATATCGTCGCTTGGCTCTCCTGGGATAAAAGCAAAAATGGACATGGGTTGAGAACTTCGAAGCCGGGGTGAATGGTCGGTTTTATCTTGAATAGATGTGTGTAGATTTTGCAACCCTCATATCTTTATTTTAAAACCCAAACCAGCAACTGGGCCCTATGGCACAGCATACACATCCACCCAAGCGATGGCTGAGGATGGCGCCAATGTGGATGGCTCATGCATCCTGGCGCTTCCCACGGATGAAGCCTTTGAGGGCGGTGCCTTGCACGTGTGGGATGGCAAACCCAAGCAGGCGCCGGTCAGTTGAAAGCCCTTACCATTTGGTAAACGTTTACATAACTATGGAAAATCACCATTTTTGAAGGGTAAATCAACGAACTCAATGGCAATTTTCAAGAGCAAACTGTTGGTTTACCGGAGTGTAACAGTTATAACTGGCTAAGAAAACCCCATGTCAGTGATACATAACCTTAGTTGCAGGAGTTGTAAGCCTATTTATACCTGTTAAGGGCTGTAACTGTACCCTCCGGGAATCAAACATGGCTGGCTTGGAAATCCCCTACAAATAGAGGTTTCTAGCTGGGAAAATCCTCTGCAAATCGGGGATTTTCTAGCAAGCCATGTTTGATTGCCGGAGGGCACGTATTCCACAACTGCACAAAGATATGTTCGATTATTCATAATACACTGATCCATGCATGCATGTCTTTCTCACCTACTGCTTCTCAAACATTTGCGCTACTGTATGTATATATATATATTATACTGTATACAGACAAACTCATCCGTGTATGTACATATGTTATATACATAATTGAGGACATGTCAAGACACTTTATAGATCCATTGATAGTTTCCTGCTATGGTTTGACGGTTCCAATACCATCAAAAATTGACAAATCTTACCTGTTTTGTACATAAATCCACTTTGAATCGCCTCTCACGGCTTCACCTGCTGCACAACAACACCAGCTGTCACGGAGGAGCTGGTCTACAAAATGGCACCAGGACAAGGGGCGGGTGACTCCAGAGACTCTTAACAGATATATATATATATATTACATTATTACTTCATCTTTGGTGGGGATTTCACCAGCCATTTTTTTGTGCTTTTTGGTGAGGTTGACTATATTTATACTGATATAGTTATATTTTGTTATATTTATATATTATAGTGAGTATATTTATATGTATGGTGCTTTTGCTGGATTTTGATCAGAACAATGGGGACCTAACCAACAATTTTAGTTTCTAATGGGGATACAACGGGGATACGCTGGGATACCCGTGGCTGAAAAGCCACCATAAAGGGATTTCTAGCTGGGAAAATCATCTAATGGGATTTGTCAAGTTTGACTACAGGAAGGTACAGAACGGAATATCAGCAGTACCCTTGATTGGGAACTTATTAACATTTGGATGTATCTATTTGGATTTTGTTGACTTAATTACCCTTCTTGTTTTCGCATGAATTCGAGATCTGGAACAATTGCAGCGACATCACCCCGACCTCACCAATGACAAAATGGTGTTATCAGATGTTAAGCTTAAACATTACTAAATAAATCAGGGAATGTGTTTGAGTCATATGGTTTGGGAGTGTTTCCCACTATAAATGATCATATGAACCATTCCCAGACCATCTCATCCCCAAACCCCAAACATGGTGTGTCTTGAGTTTGAGAAACATCATATGCTCAGACCATCTCAGACGTATCGACATCTCGTGCAGTGTCTCCAGCCAGCAGCTGGTCGCTGAGTCCATTCCCTGGGTCACCAAACAGGAGACTGCATGTTCATGGACACCAAGCTGCTTGGTTGGCAGGTATGGAAGATTCTGGGTTTGTCTGAAAATAGGGGTATCCCCAAGTGGCCATTTTAATAGGGAAAATTAGGTTCTATTCCATTGGAATTGGGGATACCCTATGTGCAGACAAACCCTCTAATGTGGGTAAAACAATAATAAACCACCCATTTGGGAATGATTTATACCACCGATTTATGGTTATGTGGGGGATGGTTTATTGTTTTACCAACATTATTCCATTTGTTGTTTGTAACTCTGCTGATGTACTGGGATTCATCTCTGCTGTGGCTTGTCAGTCATCACCCATTCGGACTCAAGGTTGTCGGTCCAAATTCAACTCATATTTCCATCAACTAATTTTAAAGCACCAGGTTCAGCGAACATAGATAGAAACTATCTATAGGAAACATAAATATATATATATATTTATACATGCACATAGATCCCATATCATATACAAATGTAGTTTAACACTACTTGTACCATCAACTTATAAGTAGTAAACTCGGAAATGAAAGCATCCTCCGCAGCTGGCCATGGATCTGTCCAAGGGCGCCGGCCGCCAAAACTGGGTGGTAGTGAAATTGTGGTGGTTCGGTTTTTGCCCAGGTATATCCGTAGCAGTGAGAACTGGAGTACAATTCAAGTTGACCCTAGTTGTAGCCAGAGATAAATCCACAGAGTATCAAATCGGGATTTTGGGGCTATCCCACCTTGTTAAAATATCATCACATATCCCAATAAATCGCCAACAACTGTCCCAGATAGTCCTACAATGTGATGACCCCGAGGAAAGTTGGATTGTAGCTGACGTTAACTATAGATATAGCTACCATGAACCTTCGTTCGCCAGTTACAATCAACTTAGCCAACTAGGGGGCCTACTAGGGGGCATCATCCATCATATCATGGGTATGTATCCCCATGTACCCCCATTATATTTCAGATGCATATACATACAATATGATGATATGTATAATGTATATATATATATACATACATATACATTCCCCACAATATGCCCATCATATACCATTCCCATGATATTCAGATTTCATCCCATCATATATAATGATATGTTTTCATCATATACCAGCAATAGATGATGTTCCCAGCTGTAAACTTCCATTTGTAAAGGATTTGTCCATTTTTTTCTGGGATCTATACAATGTGGGTCCCCGAGTTATAAGTTGGTTTATAATCCCCATTTACTATAGTTATTTGCGTATCATAAACCATATATAGTGATTGGAGTTATGTTCACCAACTTAGCTATTTTGAGGGCAGCATCATATGATATGTCCATCAAATACCAGGAATAGATGATGTTCCCAGTTACCCTCCGGTAATCAAACGTGGCAATTGGAAATCCCCTAGAAATGGAAGTTTTAATAGGAAAATCAACTATAAATGGCCATTTTCAATAGCTATGTTAAATTACCAAAGGGTAAATCATCATTAATCCCATTAAAATCCCATTAAATCACCATTTTCCTAGGAATAGATGATGTTCCCAGTTATAAACTTCCATTTAGAAAGGGACTTTCCATTCCCCTGGGACCCAGTTTCGCTCCCCAGGATTTGGCATCAGGCCAAGCCGATCACCTCTGGTAGCCGCTGGGCACTGGTGCTGTTCCTGAAATTGGAGCGGTAGTCACCAAGGGCTCAGCAGATGGTTGGCTCACTGGATTGGTTGAAGGGAAAATTTTAACCGGAAACCCCTATATTTGATGGGAAAATCCCATGGGTTTCCTGTAAATTTTCCCATTAACCAATCCATTGATTGGCGAGAAACCGTGGTTCATTGGATTGCTTGAAGGGAAAATTTACACCGGAAACCCATGGGATTTTCCCATGAAATATAGAGGTTTCCGGTTAAAATTTTCCCTTAAACCAATCCAATGAGTGGTTGATGATTTGAATTTGTACCCTCTGATTTTTTTTCACATAGCCATAAAAAAATGCTAATTTTGGAGGATTTACCCAGCTAGAAACCTCCATTTAGTGCGTGGATTTTCCATGGCTATGTTAAATAACCAAAGGGTAATATGTTATAATCATCCTGGAGTAGATCGGAAATTTCAAGACCAAATCAGCGAAATGGGAACATCTTTTAATCCAAAGTCCCATACTCTATCTACTCCAGGATGATGATATATTCTCAATGGGATAATGGGATTATTAATGGACAATGGGACAATATCAGTGGATCTTTATTGGGATAACGGCATATATTGGGATTAAGACTCAACATTCCTGGATTTGCTGTTTGTCGATGATCAACGTCTTATTTTCCCAATGATAAATCCACTACGGCCGGAGAATCGATTCAGGAATTATGTTTTTTGGGGGTGTCCTTAAGCAAATCCAACAATCCTTGGTCCATGGTCAAAAGTTGGATGATGTATCCATGCCACGGGATGAGAATCATGAATCCATGTTCATATGTATTCTTATACCCATCAGGTTTGGATTCCTATTGTGGGATGAATGACCATACCCCATCCATACCCCGTATATCATCTTTTGACCATGGCACATATATCACTTTGCTCCCCAGCCTAGTTGTTTTGTTTTTTTCCCTTTCATGTTGGGTTCGTCAAAAAGTGGTGAATCAAGTGAAATCACACCCCAATGTATGATCGTTGACTAGTGGGGATAATCAATGTCAATCCATTTCGATTTGAGGGTTTTCGAAGAAAGATGCAGACAATAGCCAGCTCGGACAGCTCAGACGGAGACGATGATAAGATATCTTAACATGACGGAAGGATACTAGAGTTAAGTTCTGGGAGTTGACCATAGGCTGCTGATTTCATTGTCAGATTCTCATCCCCTACATGCAATGATTATGTTAAATTATGTTGAAACAAATATAATATCTTAACTATGTTCAACCAGCAAAGATGTGCCTATCCCAGATGCTGAGCTGAATCTATTCACTTGGTGTTCAGAGCACTCCATTTTACTTGTCCTGCAGTTGGAAGTCCAAGATTTCTGCAGGTCGCTGTAGTTAAGGTAGTTGATTGTTTTCTTATGTTTTGATCCCAAAACCGATTGTATAGTATACAACTACTATATGAATGGTATATGATGCAAATATCATGCGTTTTCAATGAGGATACATACCAATGATGTGATGGATAAAAGGTTGGCATAACTTGGTGAATGATTTTTGGGATGGAATCACTTAGTTGATCGTTTCAGATCACCTTTTCTTTTCAAACATCCTAAACTCCTACAGTTTCATGCTGTGTTTCCATCCACAACTGCTACCTTTACATGACAGTTGAGTAGTGTTCAAAAGCTCTCTTGGTTGATGAGATTATAGGGGATTCTTATACCAAATATACCCTCTGGTGAACTAACATAGCTATTGAAAATGGCCAAATATAGTGGATTTTCCCATTAAAAAAGGTGATTTTCCATAGTTATGTTAGTTTACCAGAGGGTACTGGGAAGCACCATCATTCATGATGTGAAACCATCTTAGCCAATACCCAAGCAGCAGAATGGAACTCCAGAGGGTTACTGCTCAGTTGATCACGGATTCGCACGGGAAACCAAGCTTGGAGGTAGACCAGACCCATATTCCGGATGACTTCCAGCTACCCTCTGGTAATTTAACAGTTTTCCATGGAAAATCACCATGTTTCATACATAGATAGTGTAAATGTGTTTTCGTGGGCCATCTGTACAATTGCAAACTGTTAAATTACCAAACGCTCAGCGAGATGTGTAGAAAAGGCCCGGTACCTCGAAGCGGGGCAACATACTCGCGGTTGAGAGGCTGAGAAAAAGCATTGCAAATGCAGTTTGGTTGCGTTGCAGTTCGGGTGATGGCTGGTCATCAATTTCGGGGTGAAAGGAATGACAGATCTTCTAGCATCTTCTAGCTGCATCCCATTTTGATCCTGACTCCTGAGTAGAGTGGATTACAGAACCACTGAAAATCTGTCAGGATTATTGATCCGGTCCTTTCGCAGATCCATCTTCGCATTGGCCATTGTTATTGTTTCTGTGTCAAATTATTTCAAATTGCTGTTTCCTTTGGAACTCAAGTTTCAACGTGCGTCTGCCCCCACTCAACAACGGGTGCTTCCTGTTTGGGTCACGAACCTCTTGACCTTGAGGATTTCCAACAACTGGGCCGCTGCAAGTCTTTCCCACCAAGGCAGTGATTATCTGACGCTGCAAGTCCAGAACATGTGGCACGACAAGTGGGGGTTTCCCAAAATGGGGGTACCCAAAAATGGATGGATTGAAATTGATGATTTGGGGGTACCCATATTTTAGGAAACCTCCAAGTCATGAATGTGACGCTTTTTGATTCCGAACAGAAGTGACTGCAGACAAAGTGACTGCAGACCGATCGAATCTCTTGGAATCTCTTGTCATACCATGTTTTTACTGGAGTTGTGCAACACCACATATCCCTGAAGGCTTAAATCAAACTCAACTTTCCAGCAAGTCCTTATCGGTGACACAAACTCAAGTGACTGGCGTCGACCTGCCGCGGCCACGCTGGCAATGCTTGAACGCCAATGTCGCCAGTCACGGGTCGGAGCCTGGGGGATGGGTCAAGACAGGGTGGTGCTCCAGTGCGATAGCTAAATTGGTGAAAATAGCGCAATAAACATCTAAAAATTAGCAGCACTAGCACTCATGGTAGACTATTTCGAATGCTTAATGGCTAAGAAAAAAACAACACACATCACTGGGGGACCCAGCTTGTATGATACATTCACCCGTAGCGTCGAAAAAAGAAACATCCATAACTACTAGCTAAGTCAATATGTGTTAGGGTTCCAGCATTTCAACCCGTGCACACATTGAATGGAGAACATCTCACCACAGACTCAAAGTTGCATAGAAACCCCAACTCACATGGGGATGTGAAATGTACAGTAGGTTTCTCTGAAAATAGGGCATATGCCAATTTATGGCAATTGAAATGTTGATGATGATAATCAGCCATGTACTCCAAATATCTCCAAATGAGGAAAACTAACTGATCTTTTTACCATTTGGCACATTAGCGTGGAAAATGAGAAATCCCCTGTTTTTCAACGGTAAATGTAAATGTAATCTCGACATGTAGATTTTCCGTACGATTCTTTGTCCATTGCCAGAACCAGATTGCCAGAAGGCACCCTCCAACTAAGATGATGACCCTGCCAGTCTCGAGGTTGAAGAACTCCTTTTCTCTTGAGAAGTGATGCCAATCATTTCTAGGTTGGTGTTTAATCCCCATGAACTATGGATGTATCATGATGTATCCAGTTCCAACCCTTCTTAACCCAGTGAATTAATCCAACTTAGCAACACGTACTTGGGGCTGATCAACCAGCGTCCCGTGCCAAGGTACATAAGGCGGCTCCTGTGTCGTCCCGACGAGTAGTGGCCTCATTGGGCCCTGGAAATCCACCATGGTTGCACATACCCTCCACTAGACCAACAACATAAACCCTCAACATTTGGTTATGGGTCAAAACCCTGGTACCCTAGTTACCCTAAAATAGGTGGTGAATGGATGGTTATTCCCCCAAATATGCTTATAGTAGGTTTTGACTCATCCCCATTTAGCAACTTTTTAATGGAAATATGTTCTTCCAACCCCAGACTTATGGTAAAACATAACATCTTAATGTGGGCGACACTACGATGTTTTTGTGTAGAACTACAACCAGTCTGCATTTTGGAGTTGTCCCATCTGTTTGGATACCCGCCAGCCAAATATTAATGGATGTGGAATTTGTGTCGTTTCTCAAAGATAGTGTAGGTTCTCAATGTCTATATCAAATTTACTTGAGGTTCTATTTGGTTGCACTGCGATGTTCAAATCATTTTCGAAACCAATAGTTATATATTGATTTCCGTGCCTGTGCCAGTTTTCTTTGAGAAATACTGACATGTCCTTCGAAAACCTCAGTTGTTTTCATTGATACGATGCATTGCTTCGATCAGGTAAGTACACTATATAGGAACCCATTAAAGGATAGAAACAAAACACATAACCGCAAATTTACTTCTCTATTTGTTTTAGGGTTTCTGCAGTACTTAAATAAAAACAAAACATGGGATTTGTGACGTTGTTTCTTTCAAACCCAGTCATTGAAAGTTTCTCAAACGTCAACAAACGCTGCTAGTTCTGTCGCACTCAATCCACAGGGCCAGTTGAATTTGAAAGCATCCAGTACAGTTTCCACAGGTTTCATTCCACAAGTTTCCATACCAAGAGTCCTCTCAATGCTATGTATGTTTCATTCAAAGAGTAGCCTGCCCATGCAAGACTCTGCAGTAATGTTGTATCCATATCTGAACAAATGACTACTTTACGCTGACAGTTTATCTTCGGAAACCACCAGCTCAAAAAAAACAGCAGATGTGTTTCTTGGTGTATGTTCACCCGTTCAACTGCATATCCACCATAGACCCTACTTATTCTAATTATAAACCAATAGAAACCTGTCGTTTGGGGCACCACACTGTAGGTTCACCACTTGTTTGGGGAGAACTCGCTCCAACAGCTGTTGACATGTGCTGGAAGTCTCTGCTTTGGATACTCCGCGTTGGCCAAGCTTTGCTCAAAGAGGCAACCTCTAGTGACCCCAATAATTGGACCAACGCCCACAAATGACAGATCAAGACAGGCAAACAACATACACATACATATGTATATACATATATATACACATCAAATTATTTGAATATATATTATATAATATATGATTATGTATATATATATATATATGTTTTTATACATAGATGTTTCTATGTAAATATATGCACATACACATGTATATACAATACACACATGCATGCACCTATTATCATATACAGTATACATATAGCATGAATCGATTGGGGGTCCATGATTTCGAGTCGTATCCATGTTGGCATTGGGGCCGCTGGATATAGCTATTGTTGGCACCTCTATGGGCCTTCGGGCCTTGTGTCTAGCGATATCTCTTTTCCTAGCTCTGCCCTACTCCAGCAGCATTTGAAGGCAACTCCCACATATCCCACATGGAATTCGCTTGAAATGAAACCATGATCCCCTGAGAACCAAGGATTTGGAACCATTTTGTTTCATTTCGCTCGGACGATCGAGCCAGCGGGTCGCGTCATGGCTCCAAAAGCACTGAAATCTGCGCTGAAACCACAGTCCAGGAGTGATGCTAAAGGCAGTCCTCATTATCTTGGATTTGCCGAGGTTTTGGCTTATCCCAATGGTAAAATTAGTGGAAATCCATTGGGAATATATTTTATTCTTAACTTGCTTCCTTAAGCAGATCCAAGTTAGGAGATCTCTGACCCTCTGGTAGTCAAACATGGCCGGATGAGAAGTCCTCTATAAATGGAGGCTTAATGGAAACATCATCTATACATGGGTTATTTTCCAGTGCCATGTTTGATTACCGGAGGGTAATCATCGAAGAATAAGACCACCAATGGGTTTGATTGGGATTCGAACCATAAAACATTGGCTAATCTGGTTGAATTAGGTATGTCAGAAAGTCTTGCTTGATGGGATGAGACATCACGCTTTGGGGCTATATATCCAAATATATATATATATATACAATCTTGATGTTTCAAATGAAAGCACTAAAAGAAAGCACAATCAAATGCAGAGAAGGACGATGTTCGAAAACTTTTACTTTTCTTCTGGCTAGTCACGACCGAAGGTGAGTGGTCTTGCGCCTCGATTTGCAATGGTGATGGGGTTTCAGGTGAAGAGTGGGCCTAATGATTGCGTCCTAGGAATATCTGCAACATGTAGAACGCCAAGCTGTCAAGATTGAATTGAATTGTGTGCTTTGCTTTGTCTCTCCTTTACATGTCAATCCATGTGGGAAGGGGGTATGTGTGGATTTGCTGAAGATGATTGTCATTTTTTTCCATAGTCGAACCCATCAGTAACGGGAATCCACTTACTGGGATTCTATTTTAGATTCGTAGCCGGATGAGCAAATCCGAGTATGTCTTGAAACAAATGGCCTCTTGAAACGATTCAGTGGTTTAGAAACCCATCATAACATATCATAACTATTATAGTTATCCCCCGTAATCAACCCAACAGTTGACCAACTTGTGGATCGTACCGGACATCTCCGTCTCAACTGAAGCTGTTCCAGGAGCGATCGAGCGGCAAAAATCGAGCTGTGGGCCCTTGCGACCGGTCGAAGAGAAGTCTGAGGAATGTTTCTAAGATTTCATGTATGAATGAGTATATGTTTTTATAGACATAGAATGTCATGCAAGGTAATATCATCTTTGATTATGCTCTGAAGTACAGTATTTAAATTCAGCTTAGTTCCTGTACCCTTTGGTAATCAAACATGGCTTTGTGGTAAAGTCCCAGAAGTTCCCATTAAGTTCAGGATTTCCACTTGCCATGTTTGATTGTCGGAGCGTATCTACTACTTATATATCATAATATATCTCATATCCAACGATGATCCAACGATAATCAAACAATAATGATTATTCATATTCCCAATATCCCAAAAAACATCAAGACTGCCAACAAAAAAAATAACTGCGTGTTCAAGTGACAGAACATATATTTGGAGGATCATCCCACGAATCATAAGTGGTTGACAAGCCTACTAAGCCACCATTCAGTTGGGTCCTAAAATAGGGGTACCCCCAAATCATCCATTTTAATAGGATTTTGCATTATAAACCATCCATTTTTGGGTACCCCCATTTTAGGAAACCCCCATATGGTTGCGAAGCAGATAACAAGTGGATGTCTCATCCCGTATCAAGTCGCTGATAAATATCCCATCTCCATCCCATTTGAAAATCCCTAGATTCACATCCCCTCTGGTTATTTAACATAGCCATGGAAAATCCACTATAAGATACTATAAATATGGAGGTTTTAATGGGAAAATCATCCAAAATTAGCCAGCTATTCCATGGCTATGTTAAATAACCAGAGGGTAATGGTAACATAACGTATATAACACATACCACGTTTCTCTCTCTCCGCTCTGAAAAAAATCGAGGTGAGCTCTAGCTTCGTGTGGGCCTGTGACTTGGCCTGCACTTCAGAAAGGTCCACGACTGAGCCATGAAAAATACACTGGTATTTATTGGTTGCTATAATATAGGGACTGGTATGACTTGTACTACCGAATTTACTTTGGATGATAGACTATATGTGGACCCCATAGTAGGGAATTTTTGTAATATTTCCAATTGTACACGAGGTACCAAGTGCAGTTAGTTGACCATTATATAGGTTTAATTAGTTTGCCATTGTATTCCCAATATACCCTTTGATTATTTGACGTAGCAATGGTTATTTTTTTAGCTTCGCTAAATCATCATTATATGTGGATCAATGGGCCATGAGATCCTTAGCGAACCGGAAGGTAAATTAAGTTTAAAAATATAAAATTGGAAACATTTACTTGCGTTACTTAGCCATCATACTTAGCTAAAGTTGGGTTGCTCTAATGTCCTGATGGCAAAGTAAGTAACTCGTTGAAGTGGATGGAACATGGATGGAGATTTACATGATTTGACAGGTTTATATTTTTGTTTTTAAAACCAGAAATGGATATGGGCTGATTTCACCTCTTTGTCCATGATGGATTCCCTTTGGTATTTGGCGTGTTAGGATCGTGTCGTTGGATCGAGATAGGATCCATTAGATATATGCATGGGATGGATTACCCTGCGGTAATCAGCTCTATGGCTTGCTGGAAATCCGACGATCTTCCCAACTATCCCCATTCAGTTTGGACATTGTCCCGCCAGTCACGTTTGATTCCCGGAGGGTATTGCGGAAGTTCCCAGGACCGACATGGAGGATCATCCCATGCATCAACGCTCTTGTGATCGGAAGTCCCAAATGTTT
The DNA here is from genome assembly GCA_003297045.1 of Symbiodinium sp. clade C Y103. NCBI lineage: Eukaryota > Dinophyceae > Suessiales > Symbiodiniaceae > Cladocopium > Cladocopium sp. clade C. Next base: position 343,881 of record BGPT01000002.1, read on the forward strand.
GCGGGAAAAAAAACATGGTTATCCCATAATGAATGAAAATTACTATGGTTGCAGTACTAAACCGTTTCGAACCAGTCACCCTCTGGTATTTTCACGTAGATATCGAAAATCGGCAGTTTTAAAAGGTAATCATCGAACTAAATGGGGCGTGGCTTCATAGAACACTGTTAATTTAATCCGAGGGTACATGGGCAAATCTGTGCAATCTGATGGCCCTTAGGCGGTCAATGGATCGTCGCCCCGGCTTTGCCGTACTTTGCCATGGCGAAAGGCCGGCATGCCATGGGAATGGCATGATTCATCACGGCTCTGATTGTCGCGACTGGCGTTTGCCTTTTTTTCCCGAAATAAACAAATCAGGGGTCCAAAAACAGCCAATCAATGTTTCTTCAGCCAGACACTGTTTGTTCATCTGGATTGTCTTTGTTTAAAGCATCTACATTCTAACCTGTGACTGCTGGTACGCATAATATATTCATTGTCAGATGATGTTTAGAAACATGGTTACCATACAATCAATGCATTCATTCGCGTTGAACTTTGTAAAGCAGGGTTGCACCGCCCAACTATGGGTAAACAATGGTAAATGATAGCCACTTGTGGGGGAAAAAGGGTGAGTTGACCTTTGTTTTTGCCTCTACCCCACAGCAGTATCTGAGGTGTGGTTAGGAGCAACCTTGTGAGAGTCAGATGTCACAATTGGAACCAATTGTATCCCTATTACATACTCGTACCCATCATATCCTTAATATTATGGTGACAATATTGTAAAATATGAAGGACGGGATCACTGGATCCGATGCAGAGGTAGTGTATAAAAACCACTGTGTATATGTATATACTATATGTTTTAACCAACTGTTGAAATGTATATCAGATCCGTGCGTATGTACATATATATATATATATATACATATACATAAACGTATATTGTATCTCTTTCCGACTGTGTTGGGCCGGCCCGCGAGGAACCCCACGGAGGTAGTCTAACTTGCCTGTTTTATCCGTTTTAAACTCAGTGTGTGTCAAAATGCGGATGCCGTACCATTGTATTCCTATATATAATATATACATCAAGTATGAACCAGATATTGTCCATAATCATTGGTTATATAGCTAGTTATACAATCCAGGGGTCCATCATATCCTAATCAATTCCTACAAGAAAAAGCACTACTGTTATTGAAGCAATGATAAACAATCAATATTTTGATGGTTCATACCATTCATTTGTGGTGATTTTGGGGATTGTGGATTCTATTGCTTTGCAAACATTAATTGTGTAAACACGAGTGACCAAATTACAGACCGTGATCCCCGGGCGCAGGGTGTCATGCCTTTCACTACGCCATGATTTCCTCTGCATATGCTGCGAGTCAGATGATCAGTTCACCCATCTTGGGTGTCATGGCAGTGTGGTTGGTGGATTGCTGAAAATACCCTCTGGTAATCAAACATGGCAATGGAAGATCCACCATTTCTAGGGAATTGTCCCAGCTACAAACCTCCACTTATAGGTGATTTCCAATTGCCATGGGATCAGTGAACTGGTGATGGATAGTTTAATATGACTCCAGAGTGGTTTGATTGAGAAGCTATGTGGCTACCACGAAATATCGGGACTGACTGTAGGAAAAACTGGATTAACCAACTGGATGATGTGGGTAGTAGGGGGTCTAATTTGGTAATTACAGGGGTGAACCATGTTTAAGTATCAAATCAAGACATATATACTGTATATATATATATTATGATTATATTATATATCTATATATATAATATATGATAAACAATAAATGATCCAAATATGGAAAAGCGATGGGAGTATTTGGGTCAACCTAGGATGGGTTCGTTCATTTTATCTTGATCTTTTGCCAGCGCTACAAAAAGGAAGGGCATCTCTGACTTTAGGGGTTGATGATTCAGTCGGCCTCGCAAAAAGCATTACCCTCCGGTAATTAATCAATTCTGACTAGCTGGGAAATCCCCTGTAAATGAAAGTTTGTAGCTAGGAAAATCATCTATATTTAATAAATGGTGGATTTCCAGCAAGCGACATTTGACTACCAGAGTGTATTTCTCTGGACTTTTGGCTGTTGAGTGTCTTGCTGTTTGTCACTGCAGACCTTGAATTGAATGTGGGTGACGTGGGTGTGTCTGAAAATGAAGGATACCTCAAAATTGCAAATTTGTTTCAGACAATGATGATATATGATGATAATCCATGGAAATCCAGGTGTAGTTAAGCTATTTGCAAAGAAACTCATGTCCAGAAACATTTGGAATTTCCATGAATTTCCCAGGTGCGGACATTGCTGAGAAATGTCCAAGACCCCATGCTGTTCTTTTTTTTCAAAGGGGACCCAGCCCATCCAAACGCCGGAGAGGTTAGTCCCATTTTGTTCCAACAATTTGTTGTCCAAAGGGGAAATCCACTAGGGCATCGATGAAGGGACTAGGTTTGATTTTGTTGAGGGGGGGGTCCTGGGTCGCAAATCCCAAGAAATCGTCCACGGGAGATCCCCATGAATATCCTATCCACTTATTGTTGGGTTTATGAACCACTATTAACCATTATATAATAAACCATTATATTACAGAAACCACTGATATTCCCTATTACATTCCATATCTAATGTTATATTATGTATATATTATATCAACCACTATGAACGACGTGCAAACCTTCAAACGTGAACCCCGAGGCATGTTATCTGCACGCATTGGTCGAAGACCGATCCTCCTCGGCGGCCTTGCAACCACTTCGGTGGTGCACCCTGGCGAAGCGGATGACTTGGTGGTGGCCCAGAACTCTCACACGACTCCCAGGGGAAGATACCGTCTGGTAAACATACAAAAAACTATGGAAAATCACCATGTTTAATGAAAAAACCACTAATGCCCATTTTCAATGGCTATGTTAGTTTACTGGAGGGTAGTGATTTGACAAGAAAGGTTTTTTTTTTTCTGTCAGCTAAGTCTACTTTCACCAGGAAAAAAGGTGTTTGTTTCATGATCGCCCCAACAATGTCTGGGTGTATCAAGGGTTTATCTACCACCAACACCCACGTTTATATATCGAACTAGTTAATGGCGGGTTGTAAACCATCGTATAAACATGTATAAACCAACTTATAACTGGGGGGCACCACATTGTACTTGAATATCTAATCCTGTCGTTTGGGCATTGGGGGACCGGGATAGCCCAAACGTGGGAACGATCAGATTTTACACAAACCCGAGTTGGAATGAATCACTCCGATAGTTTGCAATGATCACCACCACCACCACCACCAGCAGCAGCATCATCATCATCATCATCATCATCATCATCATCATCATCATCATCATGACTATCTATTGGTTTCATATCCCCACTACATCCCCTTATTCCTGTAGTATCATCATGATCACTATACCACTTACTCGCTCACCAGCCTCGTGAATCGAACGCTTTATACACCGACAGGTACCTGTTGATGGCCAACGTTACCACTGTTTTCCAGTCGCCTGGGTATGATTTGGGTCCGGTGTCATTGAACATGGATAGCGGGAAAAGCCACTGTAAGTGGAGGTTTAGTGGGAAATTCAACTATAAATCGTGGATTTTCCAACAAGCCATGCTCGATTCCAGCAGGGTACATCCCCCAATCCGCAATTTAATAGGAAGCTGATGATGAATCAGTGGATGACTTACCATTTTGGTCCATTTGGTGATTTGAGGTAGCTATGGAAAATCACCACTTTTAGTAGCTAAATCATTATAAATATTATAAACATTCTATACCTTGGCCATTTTCCAAAGCTATTTGAAATAACCAGAGGTCAGGATAATCACTTTTCAGACAAGCCCATTTGTTGGGCTTCAAAAGCGTGAACGAACTGTGCTGCGGCTGCTGTTCCGAAATGTGTTTAATTTTGCAGGTGGTTCAATATCATATTGGTGCTGGTGCGGTCCAAATTTATCAACGTGTTGGCGGTGTCCAACAGTATGTGTTACTTTTCATCCTTTGGAAACACGTTTCAACTTTTTTGGGTTGCTACGTATAACTTGGAATTCTAATCAAACAGATTGGAAACATATCCTGCCACTTTGGGGAGGGCTGCCTCTTCTCGACGAGGTCTGACAGGCCTTCATGATAGTTTAGGATTGTTTAAGTAGAATTAGAAAGACTAGCCAATACATTACCCTCTAACAAGGGGTCCAACATAAATAGATCCAGTACACAACCCGGATTTCCAGGGTGTATTTAATATTAAGGGATGGGATTAATCGTGATTTTGGTCAGAGGAAACCTATTTAAATTAGTCACATTTCAGGACCAGATGTGCATTGCTTGAATACAGAAACACATAGACAAACACATATGTGTAAGCGATTTGTACCCACTATATCTGATCCAAGTATAGTATATTCCATGTATCCCCATCACATCCCCAATAAGAACACATATTTTACACAATTTGTTCAATTATCTACACAACGATTCAACTACACAGATTATGATATATCAATGATATATCTATAGACATCTATAGACGGTGCGCTCGTTATCCCCAATATCTGATATGAATCCAAATTTCTGTTGGTTAAACCATGTTAAAGCCCATTTTTTTCTTTCGCCAGGTGACCCAGGTGACTGCTTTCCCATTAAAAAAAGACAACGGTTGCACCACCGTTGTGTCACCAGGCTGCTTCTGGCTCGCGCGACGCTGGGCTTCCTGAGCGGCGCCGCTGCAGTGGAAGTGGCCTTTGTGGCGGACTTGACCTCGAAGACGGATCGAGTGGATTGGGTGAACATGCAAACCAGCCACCTGGCACTGCGCAAGGGATATATAACCAACATGAGGGATATAATATTTAGTTTGGTTTCTTTCATAGTTAGATTTTGATATGCAGACCAGCCATTTGGCTCAATGGATTCGGAACAATGGGGCTGAAATGGGGATATCAAATTTGAAAATGCTATTTATTATTCAATGGGATTTATGTGTATACATATGATATTATATAATCATATTTATATATATATATACATATTATATTCCAGCCACATGGCTCAATATGACATGAGCAAGGGTTATACAGCCAACATAACCAAGAACTAAGAACAATGGTGATTCGATGGTTTGTAATTGGTATTGTAGTATGATGGTAATATTGGGAAGGTGTTGAGGATGTTGATATGCAAACCAGCCACCTGTCGCAGTGGATTGGGACTAGAATGGAAAGAAATAGTGGGGAAAAATGTGGATGTAATTGGTATATAATTGGGATATGGTAATCACAGGGATTTATATAATTACAAATGTATGCCAGCAACCTATCATAATATGGCATGAGCAAGGGATGTATAACCAGCAAGGGAGATGATGGGTATATACTTGTACTTAAATATGTGTTCGTGTGATTTCATGGGATATAATGGGATTTCGTCGAAATTATATACAGAGATACACCAGGCACCTGTCGCAACATTGGATGTGGATGAATTACAATTACCTCAATGTGATGTCGCTGGAATGATGGTTAGGATTGGGAGAATCATCCCAAATGGCCCTGTCCATTTCAGCTGGGCAAAGCTGACGACCTCATTATGCCCGCTATGCCAAGCATGAATTCATTATCATGGTTGCTCGAACCCAGTAAAGCTACATTATAGCCATAAGGGCAAAACATTCGCAAATTTTCATCAATTTGACATCTATATCCAGCCATTCAACCCTTTGTATCTGGGCCGTCGGGTGCAACCCTGGTTATTGTCACTCGCTACAGAGGCCCACTTTGAATGGGGCTTGGTACACTTGGGTTTTTTCCGAAAATGGGGGTAACCCCAAATCATCCAAATTTAGATCAATTCAATTAATTTAGTATTGAAACCCATGGTTTTGGGGGATCATTTGTAGAAACCACCATTTATGTTGGAGAAACTATGGATACTAGAATGATCGATGTCATTGATGTGGCTGTATCCACTTTGAACCACAACACTCCGCAGATAATCTACCGACAGCGACCCATCGCTCTCTTGCTTGGTCGTGTCATTGCTAGGAACGACAAGCATTGTAAGTGCCTGACATGGAGCAACCCCTTGTGGCAATGTGGTGCCCCCCCCAGTTATGTTTGTTGGTTTATAGACCCATGTAACTATAGTGATAATTGCCATAGACCCCAGTTATCATAGTTATGTTTAAAACTTAGCTATCGTCAACCGTGGCCCCACAGTACAGAAAGCCACGCTCCATGGTTGGATTTCTTGCAGTCGGAGGGCCCAAGAAATGATGGAGAGTTCCACTCCGTTCCGAAGTGACTCCTGATTGAAGTTTGGATAAGTTTGGTTACCCTCTGCTAACATAGCTATTGAACATGGCCATAGAAATAGTTGATTTTCCGATTAAAAATGGTGATTTTTCAAAGTTATGTTAGTTTACCAGAGGGTATTTGATGTTATTTCCCCGAAAACTCAGACCCCATCTCTTTTGCTTAAAACGAAGCCTGGTCCCACGAGTCAGGACTCCAATCTGCTGGATGTTTGTTGGGTCCAGCCATTGGCGGAATGGTGGCACCATACTCCAGAGCTGACAATGACGCACCTCGCCGAGATCCGCGATCCGGGAATCGGAAGTCTGGAAAAATCCCCCCCGCAGCTGTAAAGGTCAGGTGGGGCCTCTGTGTATCGATAGCCCAGTTGGCTTGTATAGTTACATATCATCATACATATTATATAATATATATATATATATATAATATATATATATATATTAACTGGGATAAGTGGCATAAGTGGAGTTGATGGCAGCTCACATGTTACAACTATAGTTAAATGGATTTGTAAACCAACCATCGATTCACTGGGGCACCACGGCTCCCAAGTTTGACTGGAGGATCACCCGAGCGACTGATTTATCAGAGGAGAAGTGTTCAAAACCACCGTTGGTTGATGATACTTTAGGATACTTAAGGGGAATTTAACCAATATGTATAGGGTTTAAACCATCAATAATATGGAGATATAAGTGGATATAACTGATGCATGATGGTTGATGATACTTAAGGGGGATTGTACTTAAAAAAAAAAAACACACATCTCACAATCCATTGTGAAATCCTATTAATCAGCCAGTATCAACGAACGACATTTCGGGTTTTGCTTTGAACATTGTGAAGGTTTGGTGCATATACCACGTAATATATGTAATTGGGTTGTAAAATGGTCATTATCCACTTAGCAACTGGAATGCGCATCCAAGTGGGGAGCAGGATCTCAATGTTGCACATCTATGTGAAGGTGGTGGTACATGACTGGCAGTGATATGTAATACACATGGTAAAAGATATGCAAAAAGCATTGACAAAGTTTGAGTGTATATTCAATTCAGCTTTGAATTTGGGGTCATCCCTGTCTTGGGGATCCTTTCACTGTTGCAAAGGTTGGATGGGTTGTGCGTTGGTTTGTCTTCCAAACTTGGATACACCCGGAAAGTATAGAGATTCGGTCTGAGAGTTCACATCTCAAACTTCTGTCTCCATGTGAGGTTGATTTTGTCACTAACTGTAACTATGTCTCCTAGTGTATAGATGGCCATGGATATGCCATAATTCCTGAGGTGATGTCCCAAACGGTGGTGACCGTGGTTGCGCCTATAACAATTCAGCCAGACCATGGTGAATGCCCAATACATTCCATTAACATCCCAAAAGCATTGATGCTAAAATCATCTAAAATCCAGTCTTGTCATGGAACCCAATTTTTGCTGTTTCAACGTGGCGAAATCCCCAACTACAACAAGGGTGAATCAACTCTTCCCAATTTTCACTCCCCAAGTAGTCAAGTAGTTTGCTGAGCAGGCCATGATGCGCTTTGAATTTGAGCACCTTTGCTATGCCATTTCCATCCTGGTGATGTTGAACTTTCTCATAGGCCGCACGGAGTTCCGCTGGTTGGCAGAAATATGAGGCTGCACATGGCTGCAAGATGAACACAGAATTCAATCGCTCATTGCTAAACAGGCGTCAAACACTCAATCTGGCTGGCGTTACCGGAATGATGGTTAGATTGCGTGGAGTCATCCCCAAATGGTCGTTTACAAGCTATTTCTAGATTGCTGACATCTTATAGTTCAGCCAGATTCAATTATCACAAACAAGTCTGCATTTCCAGAAAGATAATAATGTGTTTGAAATTTGGAACCTGAAAGATCTGGAGAGAAATGTAGACCGTTTCTTGTAGCGCAGCCGAAGGTCTTGCGGTTAAAGTGTTGCTAATAGCAATGTGGATCAATTAGGCCATGAGTCTTCTCTTTGAACTACACAGAATCAGTGGTTCGTTCGTCTCGCACCTTTGAGAGAGTCGGTCCCAAAGTCATGATCCAAACTGTGACTGTATCCAGATCTGACATGGTGGGTTCCGTGTCTAGTGCAGTAGTAGTTTCTTCCGCAGACGGGACCAGTACAGTATCCAAAACAATCCAAAACAATCCAAAACAATCCAAAACAATCCAAAACAATCCAAAACAATCCAAAACAATCCAAAACCGCAAATGTCAAATTACAGAATATATCAGAATATCAGGATGAAGAAAAGCACATCTTGGTAAAGAAAACCGAGTTCATCCTTAACGCAGAACCTTGCGGACCTTGCACCGCCAGTCCCAAAGCTTGGAACATCAACTCATGTCGTTAGCCAAGTTGAGAAAACTACACAACAAGGATTTATGATGATTGATGATTTTTGATGATGTGATTTATGATGATGTGATTTATGATGATTGATTTTTATGGTATATATTTTGCGATATATCTATATATAATATAGTTCATGAGGGTTACTGTATAAACCAACTTGTATCTGGCGGTTCTTACGGGTTGTCGGGTCTAACACGCTTAACGTGGGCCGCATCCCACATCCGCTTTTCGCTGCGCATGGGTCGGCACCGACTCATCACTCTGCAGGCATCAGGTTCTTCACTTGCCCGCCATCCACCAACAAGGCATCCTTTGAGAACGGCCTGATTGGTGGAGGGAGCTATTCGTAGCGTTGGGGCTATCATCTTAACTATCCATGTTCCCTATTTTGAGGCAGTTGGAGCTATGAAGCGATTTCCCATCCACTTCGTCGTGGGCGGATGGATTGATGTTTTGCGGTACCCAATTCTAACCTATTGCCATAGTATCAATCTGTATCAATTTGTTGCAATTGGAATTGGAATGGACTTGTTCAAACTAGGAACATGTATAGACTGTATAGAGATATGTTGACAATGTTGATTATGTATGTAGAACTATCTAGATTCATCTAGATTCCAATTCCAACATCGGTTCCACAATATTACTTGTGTGGAAACCATGTCATGATTCCACTCTGGATCTGTCATTGGTGAAGAGAATGACACCCAACTGGCCGGGGCATATAAGGTTTATCATCGAGCGCAGATTCTCTAATTTTTTTGATCATCGACTCAAATGAAAACAGACAAGAATAATGTGGTTTGTAAACCGGTTTCAGAGGATCTTGAGTGCCTTTTGCATGGTTTGATGATAATTTCAGCAGTAAAAGCAATTATTGTAGTAATGAGGCACCATGAACGATATTCTTTGAAACAAATCAATTGAAATCTACTAAGGATTATTGGACATCCACTCACTTGCAGTACATTTAACATGTAGCTTTAAGCCTCGAAGGCAAATGACCTCTGTTTCGGATGCTTGGACTATCTCGGACTTACACAGAGGCTTCATGGGGTGAGAAGCTCCTAGGCTATTGATTTGGTTGATGACATCGCTGGGGAACCTCTCCATTCTTTTTCAGGGTGAATAATAAAGTATAACCTCCAACCAACCAAGCAATGCCAGAATTGATTGAAGGGAACATGTTCAGGAAACATCAGGAAATGCATAGAATCCCCATGTTTCATGTACAAAAGCAAGGGTTACCCCCTGCGATTGATCCATTGAACCAGCTTACCGCGCGATGTTTCTCCAAGAGGCCGTTGCTACGCCGCAGACTCCTCAATCAGATCGACCAAGACGATTTGTGAGTTTCTTTGGAACTGAAAGTGTGAAGAAATAGATGTGGTATGAAATTTGCGTTGGGAAAATCAATTACTTACACACATGGCTCTGTCGGAACATGAGGTGTATCGTCCAACTGGAAATTTTTGTGCGGACAATGATGATAAACCACTGGATTTTGAGATACCTTAGTTTCAGGCAAACCCACATCAGTTACATACTAGTTTTTATCATGAGACCATCATATTTTGGGAACCATTTTGATCCCCTTGTATTCAAGAGACTTTTTGGTGTTACATAGTACTCTCGTGCTCTGACATCGAGATCATCACATACCAAGCATAAAACCCCCTGGGGCTGAGTCTTCAAGGCACATGGGTCAAAAATCGAAGGCAAATGTTGGTCCTTGTATTAACCATCCAATTTCAGCATAAGGGTGTTTCCATAAATGAGGGTACCCCAAAATAGATGGTTTATATGGGAAAATCCTATTGAAAATAGATGTTTTAGGGCTACCCCCAATTTTAGGAAACACCCATATCCCATTTTGAGCCATACCTACATGCAACAAGCTGTCACAACTCTGCCTGTCAAGAAGAGCTCGTTTTGAGACATGTTTTCTGGTCCTGTTCAACACCTCAATGTATCTCAATGACATATTAAGGATATTAAGGGATACAAAATAGTGGCAACATGGGGATGCAATGGGATACAATGGGATATGATTAAATGTATCAATGTTTATGTATCTCTCTATGGGGTCCATGTCGTTTCTTTTACTGCAGAGGACGGCAATGCCGTTCCCCTATTATTGCATCACCTATGTATTTGGGACCCCCAAAATGAATAAATCCAATACGAAACCATTTTGGGGGATGGGATTGTTGGGACGTCCCTGCTGTGTCTCTGTATGTTGTTCCAAGTTTGTGTTCATGTCGACGTGTTGTTGAGCAACAAGCAGCATCTAATTTGTGCAAATGGAATGGATGCACCATTGTGCTGTATGTATTGAGAAACGACCACCTATTGGCATAGTGCATTCAAAAAATGAAAATTATAGAGTGACGCAAATTGCTGATGGGTTCAACATGGTTCAACCATGTTGTACTTTCAAGCTCTTTTTACTTTTAACATCTTTTAACCATATTTGGGATGATGTTCCACAACTGAATGATATTCTTGGAGATGGGCTGAAACCACCTACCAGTACTCTGTTCTCACCGTCTCCAATATCCAAATGGCGTTGTCCGAATATAGACATCCCAAAATCTAGCCGTTGATCATCATTTGCCTACCAACATGATGATCAATACACCACATTTCGAGATATCTGAAATTTTGGCGGGAGCTTACCATGGTAAACCCCATGGTATCAGAGCCACATCACGAAGTCGGGATGGGTCCCCACTAGCAATCAAGTTCCCACGCCGTGAGACTACGGCCCAAGGTTCTTACTTCCTGAAACAGTCCACCATGATCCTCCTCCTGGTTTGCTTTTTAGAAGCTTGGATGCAGAAGAGGAATGATGAACAAAGATTGCCAACGGCCTGAATAAAGTGATAAACAACGGTTGCCACAGCCTGTATCACACTGCGAATTCGAACAAACACATTGACTTCTTCCAAAAAGTATCAAAAAGTAACAATTGTAATTATACACTCAAAATCCCAAAACGTGCCCAGATCAGCCAGTGAGGTGTATCCACCAGGAACAGATTTCCCATGATTTCCCTTGATCTTGCGTTTTCATGAACATCACCTAAGCACCGGCACTAGACTGGCATCCTGAGTTGGAACTCCATTGGATTTCATTGCATCATATTGCATCAGTCTGTATCAATATACACGTGGTCAGTCAGGACTGTTAATTGTTATTATTGTTGATTAGTGATTATGATTTTCTAAAACATATTGTCACTAGTACTAGATAGAACATGTATGTGGCATTGTGTATGCATGTCGGGCCCAGCACTGTTTCCCTGTGATATGCTGCGATGTTGCCACAATCTATCTCACAAGGTGGAGATAAGCCAGAGAATACTAGGGGTTTCATAAAATGGGAGATCCCAAAAACAATATGGTTCAATACAATAATGATTCAATTCTGGATGATTTGGGGGTACCCCCATTTTAGGAAACCTCCATATAGATGCGCCTAGACTGGGTCACAACCTGTGCCATTATTTCCATGCATTTGTTGAACACTTACTCCTATATGATCCTTGAGGCGTATCATGCTGCCGGGCTTATTTATGTTCAGGTGCTCGAAACGTCTAATCTGTTTTGAGGTTTCCAACATGTTGCTTGTCCCCTCAATGATCATCACTTGTTTAAAGGGGAATTGAAACCACCATTTTCCCCACCTTTCGATTCGCGTCACCTCTGCGAGCGGAAGTGACCCATATTAGGCCCAACTAGAAACCACACGATGAAAGAGGAACCACCGGAAACGACTCATCTCGATTTGCAATTGGCAACGTGTCCAGCGATGTACCCTTACGGCGAATGCCAGCAGGGATCTTTGAGACAATCCAATTGTCCACCTTGTCCAGCCGTCCCAATGGCCACGGGAGAGCAAGACATCCAGTGTGCAAATTCAAGACAGTCGAATGAGGAGTCATGAAACGGTATGTAAATGATTGATTCAAGTGGCGCAAACATTCTTTCAGCATTTTGGCAAACCATCTGGCACGTAATCTGAAAGGGTGGTTCAGAAGTCCCACAAGCGGTTGATCATCACCATCCTGCCACTTGCCTGCATGAATGGGCCCAACAAAGCCAGTGGACATCTGGAAATCCAAATAAAGCTGAAAATGGGACACCCACAAACACTGACCTGTTTCGCCATGCAAAGAATGAAACCACCAGCTCAAAATTTTACAAACCAAAGGCTGACCATACCATCTGGCTGCTGCTCCTGGAAGCACTACCAACGTATTAAGTCCTAACCATGCCTCAGCTGGGGGTGCAGTAGAAAGAACTGGAGGCTCACCTTCAGGTTCCAGCACAGAATCTGACTGCAAAACTGCCCGACTGATCCGGAGTAAGACATTTTGAACACTGCGGGAAATGTGACAAGCAATGGAAGTGGCCAGCTCGTGAGCACGCACAAGGTCCCAAAAACTTCGCGGTCGAGTGAAATTGGCACGCACTGCAGCACGATCAGCCCATCGATTATGCAAGAAACACCAATCCTCAAGGGGAGAATCCCCAGCACCATCCTGATGAGCCAAGACTTTGTTGACACTCACAGACCCTGGCGGCAAGTCATGCACCGCCTGAAAAACTTGCAACCAGAGATCCGCATGTGGAGCATTGACAGATGGGGTTTCCCCCCGCAAAATTGCTTGCAGCTTCCAAAGGACAGACTCACAGTCAGTCCATAGCATCACACGAACAGCATGTCGGCCAGCCGCCAGTATAGCACGCAAGATAGCAAAAATCTCCGCTCGGAATGCACTCTGCAACAACCCTGGGAGTGGACCACTATCCAGGAGAAAACTGTCACATCCACTCGTGTCAGTGCCAGCCAACACCACTGACCAAGAGGCAAAACGCATACCAGGTACATGTTGGTTATAACAGCTACCATCAGTGAACAAGTGGACTACATCCAGAGACTCAGAGAGAAACACTGGCGCAGGACTTTCCAAGGAGGCACAGTATTGCCACCACTGCAGCTGGGTCCATGGCCGCAGGGACCATCCATAGCACGTCAACGACTCCGGAAGACTCACTATCAGGCGCTCAACATCTGCAGGCAAATCAGACCTCTGGGGGTCAAAATGTGGGCAAACCCAAAAGCGATGAAATCTGGAATCAACAGATCCGCAATAAATGCACACATCCGAGGAATCAGCCTGACAGTGCTGCTTACAATCTTGGGTTATGTGTGCCCCATTGAGGAGCTTGCGCACCAATGCCGCATCACAAGACGGCAATTGGGAAATCCACTTCCGCGTGTGATAAGGATCACACCACTGCAGCGTCTGAAAACCAACACGGTGAGAAACCTGGGAACAAACCACTTTCTGCCAGGCAAGTGCCGCTCTAAACTCAATTTCAGCAAATGAAGTCGAAAACAAGGAAAATGAGCCGAGCTCGTCAACGCACCTACCAACATCATCAACATGCCAACTCAGGCAGTGCACGCGTGTGAGGAGTGTGAAAGTGACACTGTTGTCTGGACAGGACGACAACCCTTTGGACATTGCAATCATGGAATCTCGAACCTCAGCATGGCTAGCACAAGCACGAACCAACCTGAATGTGCTCATAATGGCATAGAAATGGGGGTCAGTGCTAGGTACTTGGACAAGACCAAGATGGACAAAAGCATTACAGCCCGCTCCATCCGCATGTAACCCCTTCATAGCACCAGTTCTGAGGGAATGAAAATGGGCCAAGGACACTGTGGTGGCAGCAATTGCATGTAGGCCTTTCGGCCAGGCGGCCGTGTGAATTGCTCGAACTTTGTCTTCATACCTACAAGCTGACATACGAAGCTTCGGCCACAACTCAGTCAGGGATTCAAGGCGTTCTGTTTGAACTTTATTGCTATGGCGTCTCGACATCTGACATTGAGCGCCAAGGTTCCTACAATCAAGCTCAACCACAAAACCCTGGGTTTTCAGCTCAGCGCGTGCTTGAGGGCACAAAGCCCAGGCAAAAGTCTTTCGGGTGTCAAGCAGCAGGTCAACTTCATGGACAAAGGAGTGCAAATGAGTCCGCACCTCAGGCAAGCTCGAGGGGTGACATGTCAAAATCTGCCAATCATCAACAAAGCTCATCGGCTGACACAGGGGACACAAGTGCTGCATCCATGCATGATACAACAGGTCAATGCACACCATGGCCACGCAACTCAACGCGTCCCCTTCGGGGTAACCGGTGCAGCTATCAATCGGCGCACTCACACATCCTCGAATGGAAAACCTCCTCTGGAAACTCGCCATAGCACCAGACCATGCTTTCACAACTGGAAAAGGAAAGCCAAGCCAAAGACAAACGGCAACCACAACTTCACGCGGCAGGTGGTTAAAAGCCTTTTGGATGTCTGCTATCAGGCCAGACAACTGGATGTCATGCTCAAAAGAGAATTCTATGGCCCAGAGGATCTGCGCCCAGAGTTGAGCGGCATGGCATCCTGGCCTACTGCCATACAGATTGTCAGGAAGAAGATGTTCCATGGAGCGAACTGCATGTCGTGCATGATGAGAGCCAAAACATCTATAGAGAAGTCCCAAAACAGTAATAGGACGAAAGTCAGATGCTGACTGTGGTTCGCTGGTTTTCGCCAGGGAGGTGACCCGGCCATCGATCATCTGTTGCGGCCAACTTCCAGATTGTTCAGCGGTGGCAAAAATGCGACAAAAATTGCTCAGCGCCGAGTCCGGCATCGCACGCAAGTCACGACTTGTGACACCATCCAATCCTGATGCAGTCGTGGTCTTTTTACGAATGATTGCCTCACGCAGTGCTGCGACATCAAGGTCAGGCCAAGACAAGGAACCATGTGGCAAACGGTCTTGGGCAAATTGAATGATGGTCATCCAACGGGATGACGGCACATCAGCATGGCGCTGCCACCGAGCACCCCAGACCTGCAGAAAGTCAGCAGCCAACTCATCAGTAGACCCCTTGCACAAGGTTTGAGAAACGACGGCACCACACGCCAAATGGTCAAGGTGTTCAACCCAAATGCAATCACCATCACTATGGATAACCTCCAAAACTGCTCCCTGTGAGACAATAGGCAAGTCTGGTCGCCAGGGTTTGACTTGATCCAAGGTGATCGAGGAATCATCATGGTTCACAGAGATGACCGTTGCTACCAAAGGCTGGCAAAGCAATTCGACCCCTTGGGCTGGGGCAACTTTGATGTCTTGAAAGATCACATTGGGATTATTAGCCCTGCGCATGCGGGCATACTGGCGAGAAGACTTGGCCAAATCTTTTTCCAAGGCACGAACTGCCAGCGCCATCGACTCAAACATGGCCTGAGCAACCAAAAACCCCGGGGGGAGAGCAGGACAAGCTGCAGGAGCATTGGGAGTAGCATGGGAAGCTTGGATCCACCAGTCAGGAAAGCTAGGGCAAAAACCCTTGGCACGGCAAATGGAGCCCCACACCGCAATTGCATGACCATCAGCCACAGTTTTGTCAGACATATGACGCATGTAGGACTGGAGGCGTCTCACTTGACGAATCCACTGCGCATGACGAACTGAAACTCCATGGAAGTTTGGCTGGAAATCCCCCAACCGAGCACTTTTAACTGGGGCAATCTTGCCACCAGAGGACACACGGGGCTGCAAAGTAGCTGCTCGACCAGTCTGGTGCTTCTGGACATGAAAAGGCAATTTGGCTGCCGCACTTTGTTCAATCACATGCCAGAGTTGGGCATACTGGCCAGTAGGATCCGTGGTGTCAACTTGCCACCATGCGGGATCAATGCAAAATTGTTTTGGCCAAGGAAGGTCACTAGGCGTGGGCCAAATTTGTCGTGGGGGAGCCGAAGACAAACGTTTGAATACTCCTTCCAGCACAGCGTGATCAGGCCAAATGTCCTGGCGTACTCGCACTGATTGCAACAAAGCAGCCAACTCCGGGCTCACAAAACAGAAGTCTTTGCGGGTAGTTTGCTTACATGTGGGCTGAATCAAACACCCCCATCGAGCCAGAGCCAAATCTTGCAATTCTTGAAAGCCGGCAGCACGCAAAATGTCAAATGATGGAAGGCTGTCAATCAATTCATTCAGATCCCCCGCCAAAAAACGGGGTCCCACGCACAAGTGGCATAGCTGGCCTGCCACATGACGCAAAAGCTGTTCATTGTGGTACTTCCGATCTGGATACAAGTGGCCATCAGGCTCACCGTAAATGGTGCCACCAGTGAGCCATACGTCATCAAGCAAGGTCGTGGACAACATTGCCCTGGACGAACGAAAAATTTCACTTGGCCAATTGTTGGGAATAGCCCTTGTCGGATGACAGGAGAGAAGACCGACACCCTTCCAGGATTGGCTACATGTTGCTTGAGGTCCTACAGGATGACCAGTGACAAAGTACTTGAATTTGGACTGGGAACACCGCAAACCCTTACGAAACTGCTGTGCATCACGTCCCGTCAAATGGGTTTCACTAATAGCCCAGATATCCCCATGGGCAAGGTGGGTAGAAACAAAATGAGATTTACTGCGAAGGCCACTGGGGTTGAAGCACCCGAGGACAAATGAGTCTGGCGCAGATGTCTCCAACTGTGGACCAGGATTGGTCGCCTCACCAATCCGTACAAAATCACCAAAGAAAAGCAGGATGAGCAAGCGCATCCAAAACCCCTTGAAAAAGCATCGAAATGATGAAACTCGGCACACAGCCGATCCCCGTGGTGTATCAATCTGTTCAGAGCGATCAAAAATAGGGCAAATGGCGCAGAGAACTTGGAAGAACCTTACCAACGCAACCCACAGCAGGTTCAAAACAGAGAGATCCACGCCCTGCCCAAGGTGTCATTCCATGGCCCCCTCTTCACGGGGCCGCTTTGCAAGCAGGCCTCTGATCTGGCTCATTTGATCTTGGAACATGGCCTGTATGGATTGGTTTTGGCTTTCCAATTGTCCATGCAACTGCTGAGATTGAGAGTGGATCTGGGATTGCATCAAATTCAGCTGCTGCGTATTGGAATTGCTGTAGTCCACAAACTGGGTTTCGAGCGTTTGCTGTTTGCTCAGCAAGCCCTGGACTTGATTCTCAAGAGCAGTCATACGCTCAGGGACATCATCCTCCATAGAGGTGCCAAGTTTCGACAACACTGCCTGCTCTATGCGTGCCTCAAGTTGCTGCATGCTCTCAGTGGGCGGACAGGATGCAGGCGCAGGAGAAGGCTTATGAGTGGGTCGATAATGGCCCCAGGGATCTTGGTCCGGAGTTTTCATCCAGGGATCATCAGTTTTGCTCACAGAACTGCCACAAAGAGAAAGAGTGGCTGCGGAACCTACCTGATGTGCTACTGCCGGTCTGGAACCTGAGTCAGTTTTGTTCCTGGAAACAACAACTTCACCATGCGAAGTCATGATGATCGTCTCAGCAGGCTCATCAACAGAATGGATCATCCACATCGTGCCACGTCCTGGCACCGGCGCCGCAGGCTGAATGGGCTTGGTAATCCAGCCCGATTGCTTCAGAGCACGGAAGACAGCATGTCTGTCGACACCATATGGGAAGGGTCCGGCCAAGAATTCATGGCGTGGTCCTTGCGGCAAAAACATTGCATCACATCTCAGTACTGCATGCACAGCTTGTGCCTGGGCCGCATGGACTCTGAGGCCCCGGCGTTCTCCCATGCGGGCAAGGCCTACCACCCCAGGATTAGTTTGTTTGAGGTGCAGCAGCTCACTATGGGAAACTGCTTGGGCGTCCAAATCACGGAAAATTCCTGGAGGATATCACGGCCATCGGCCGATCTAGGCTCGCAGTACGTACCACCAGTTCCGCTCGCTTCAAGAAGACTGGACATCAGAACCTTTGGAAGCCTAAGGCACACTGCAAAAAATTCTGCTTTCGAAGCTGGAGCCGGTTTGAAACCGGTGCGCATGAATTGTCGCCGCCAGACATCTAAAATGGGCTCTTTCACCGGAAGATCATCCAAGTTGTGCCAGTGTGTGCATTGACAGTCTGGCGTTTCACAGCGCTTCAACATCGGAAACTGGGACACCAAATGGCGGATGGGTGCGGATGCAAAAGTCTCCCAATCAATGGAAAGCTCATCCCGAAAAGTGGTCATTTTGATGGTGATGACATCCAACGCTTCGATGTTGACCTTGGATTGGCCGGCAACCTTATCAACAAAACCTCGACCTAACTGCACCAACACAGCTTCTACCAAGACAGGTTCATTGTCCAAAAGACAACGGCAGGGCACAGTCACTGCCTTGTGTGGCAGGGGAGTCTGAATCAAGGCATCAGGCGTTTGAAAAACCACCAATGCAAGAGGCTCTTGTGAAACTTGAGTGCCGGCACGGAGATAGGGCTCCGCTTCTTGGTGGGTCATCAAGACAACTCCAGAGGAAACAGGTCCGATTTGTTGTGCAAGGATCTGAGGCACAACCTGCTGATCAGCGCGAAAGATTCCATCTAAGATCTTCAACTTATGGGGGTCCAAATCAACCGAGGCAGGCATCTTAGGGACCTTGGCAGTGGCAGACGGTTTCTGCTTCTTCCCAACAGGCTTGTTGCGATTGGCAGCGACAACTGAAGCTAGTTCGCTTGGGTGCAATAACTGAAAGCGGACATTGTTCGCAAGAGACTTCAGCTGTCTCCAGGGATTCCGCTGCTGGAGGGCCTGATGAATCTGTTCACTACCAATTGCACGAATTGCTTGGGATGCTCTAGCATCGACTTCAGTCTCAGGTACACCATGTTTCAACAGTTCAGTCGCAAGTTCTCTTGCCAAATTGCCCTGTCCTTGTCCCCAGATGCACGGGCAGCGGCAACAGGTGGAGTTGTAAACACCCGCAACAAATGCAGAGCGCAGCTCAGTGTGAAGATCTTTGAGTTCAGTCAAATCTTCTGGAAGAGAAGCACCTGCAACAATGTGGTGCAAGAAAGCAACCGCTAGAGCTCCACATCGGTCATGCGGGGGCAAGCGCCCAAATGCGACCCAACGCACTACCACCTCACTAAGCTCCAAATGGTCTGCCAAAAGCTGGCACATGTCATCCTGGTGTGGGATTCCCCCATGAACGTCATTGGCAATGGTGACCTGCAGAGTGTTTTCATGTATGGTAGCCCAAAATGGCATCCAGTGATTGTCATGATGGATAGCAGAAATGATCTGGTGATCAAGCAGGCGGATGTGAAAATTGTTTTGACACCATCGAATGCACATGTCCCGACCAACAGTTTCCCAAGTAGAGAAAATCATCGGTTCAAGAAAAGCAAAACCAGCTTGGCTCTCTGAAGGCTCGACACTCTGGACAGAGTGATCCTGCAAGAGTTCAATGGCATGAAACCTGATCTCATCGTCGGCCATCGCCGTACCGTGCTCAAGGATGAGCTGGATACGTTCCTCAGCACTGATGCAAAAATGTGCACGACCACCATGACCCCCAAAACCAAAACCGGCTCTGGGCACGTCAATTTCATACGCCTCCAAATCAATGCTGGACGGTGTCAAGCTTGCAGCAGTGGCTGCTGCTGGTGACCACTGCGATGGAGCTGAGTCAGCACTGGACAAAACGGATTCAAAGTCAAAATGTTCCTCAGTGTCCCCATTGCCCCAAATCCAAGGTCTGGCAGTGATGGGGCAGGGAGTCAATTCGGCCACAAACGCTTGTCGCATCCTACGATGAAGAACCTCAGCCTCACTGTGAGATGTCGGAAGCATGGTGTCAAGCAAAGCATAATGCAGAAAGGAAATGGCCAATGCTCCACACAGGTGTGACGTGAAAAAGAGCCGATGGTGGCAGTTGACCAAAACTTTGGAAAAACCCATCGCCACACCCATCTTATTGAAGAGGTCGTGAAGCCCAGCATGGTCAGCACCCACAACATCCCAAGTCAAGATCTGAAGACTATCCTTGGTGGGCAAGAAAACAGCCGGAAGCCAGTGATCCTTGTTCTTGAAACAGGCAATGACCGGCACCCCTTGTTGCAGAATTTCAGGATGCACACCACACCATTGCAGGCAAAACAATCCATCGTTTCGTTCCCAACTTCCTGACACAAGCGGGTCCAACATGAGTGGTCGCTGGAGATCCTTGGTTTTTGTCATGACCCCAGTCTCAAAGCGCTGCAAGAGCTGAACCATATGAAATCTCAGCTCATCATCAGCCCATGTGTCCCCTTGATTGCTCAAGATGGCAAGACGATCAGCAGACACTATGAATTGATGCCGCAAAGACCACAAGTGTTTGGGACAATCCAGACACGGGGCTGACAGGGCAACCAGCTGCGCATCATGCAAGGCCAGCAGGGGTGTGGCCGACAGCAAAGACTGAGCATCTCCTTCAGCAGTTGGGATACACTCACCCACATCAAACAGATTGGACAGTGTTCGCGACGGACATGGTTGAACAGGCAAAGCTGCACCTGGCATCGGCGCTGTCGGGGACAAATCAAAACCATCATTTGGAGCAACTGCAAGAACCTCACCATCATCAACTCCAAGAGCAAGTCCTCCAGCAGAGGCACTCGCCTGAGAAACAGGCATCAAGGGCATTCTAGGGAGTAGCCCGCATTCCCCTGAAAGAGCTTCAGTGGAAGCTCGCTTGCCATGGAAATCAGCCTGAGAGGCAGGCTCTGAGGGCAATTTAGGGAGTGGCCCACATTCCCGTTGAGACGACAATGGACAGACCTCCGGCATTCTAGGGAGAGGCCGGCGTTCCCAGGCAGCGTGGCGGACATAACCGACATCAAGACCGGACAACTTCGGACTGGGCACTGAGGACTCAATACACGTAGGCTGACACTCATCCGGCAAGCCAACTGACATGTGGACATCATGGACCTCCGGAGCATGGGACACAGGCAAAGCGTTCGCTGGACCGACAGGGAAGGACATCTGACCGACATCATGTGCATGGGAAACCTCCATGTAGGATTGAGACAGCTTGCGCACCAGCAGCACTTGGCCGACATGAAGGACATGCGAATCATCAAGCACAGCGCCATCAGGTGTGCTAATCAGCACAGGACCTAAGTGTTCACACAAGGACGCATGGGCCGACAAGAACTGACCGACAGTACTGCCTGGAGACACCATGAAAGACACAGGGACAAGGCTCTCATCAAGTATAAAGACTCGACAAGACAGTGGACATCCAGTGAACTCACAAAACTGCTCTGCAGGTGCCACAGGGAGACAAGGCGTCTCTGGCTCATCGGATGCAGCTACAGGGCCGGATGCAGGAGCCGACACAGTTGGAGCCGGCATGGCCGATGGAGCACTTGGTGCATCACGGATGATCGCATCAAGGACTGCAGCAATGGACAAACTGCAGCCGGTCAATTGATCCCATTGAGGCAAGTACAACAGTTCTGGCAAAGAAAGGTCTCTGAAATCGTTCCAAAAACTCATCAAAGAAAGCAAGTTGGCGTCCTGGATTGGCTCAACCTCAGGCGACCACACCTGACGGCATCGCATCAGCAGCCAGGATCGAAAAGCTTGAACCTGGGCAAGCGGTGAAAAAAGGATCTGGCCAAACTGGGACCTATCAATTTGTGCAGCAATGGTACCAAACACCCAGGCGGATTGCAGGGGACTTGCTAGTTGGCCAACGGCACACAATGTGAGACGCACATCAGGTCCGAAGTCCAGCATAGGATCGAATGCGTTGAGTGCCATAGATTCATTGGGGTGCACGTGTCGTACAAAAGTTTGCCCCTGAGCATCGGGTGCCGATCTGACAAGCAACCCAAACAAACCCTTGGTTTCCAGTCGATGTTTCGAAAGCCCAAAAGCCCTACACCCACATGGGCAGGCTGTGACTTGATTCCCCCATGAATGCAAGGCACACGGTGCCTGTCCTCGAGCATCAAGCAAGTACTTGGTGTAGGACCCATCGTGTAGGCCAAACGCCTCAGCTTCAATGTCGGACAGAATCAAAGCCCTTTCATCATTAGGGTCCCAATGACAAATGGAGGGGATGACATGTTCGACCCTGGACACGGTTGACATAGACGGCCATGGCTGCAAATCCAAAACACCAAACATCGGATGCGAGAGGACCCACCAGGCACGGGGACGACGTGACGACCAGACATCTTGAAGCTTCAATTCACACTGAGAGCAATTGAACCCCGTGACGTTCTGAAAATGCTGGATTTCACTCTGGACAAACTCATTCTGTGCGGCAGGTGCCACACACTCTAGAGTCAAAAAGGCAACTTTCAGGTAATAGGCCATCTTCAACACTTTCGACAAACACGTTGCTCTGGCATCGTGCATTCCTAATCCATCGCCTAAATTACTGAAAGGTTGGCATGAAAACCCGGCTCCCATGGATGAGGCACCTTTGGAGGCTGACCACGTGTCAAAAATCACTGAAGTGTCTCCGATATCTCCCCACACTACATCACAGTTGAACTGGGACTGGAAGAGAGACAACATCTTCGAGTTCTGATCGACAGCAACCTTCACAAAGAACCCTGAGGCATGGGCTCCCTGAGACAAACCCCCAAAACCTGAACAGAGATCAATGAGCTCATGCAAACTATGCCATGTCGGAGGATCATGGTGAAGGATTCGTGTCCTGGCTGTGGCCACCAAATGTGGCTGCGGAAACTGCTTGAGGAGTGTTGCATCAAGCAAAGCATAGGATGAATGACCACCATCCAGCAAACCACGAAATGAAAAGGATGTACCCGTGGGCTCAGCAATCATGACATGATTCTCGTGAGTGATGTCAAAGATCTTCATCTTGCAAACCATACTGATACATTCACCAGAGGGGACATTGCGAAAATCCATGGGGTAGAGAGCCCCTGCCATGGCAACCCAGTTGAACACACCGGCCCCAATCCGCCGACCCAGCCGCACCACTGGGAGGGAAACACACTTGGGCCTTACGGCTAAATTGAAACCATCAGCCGGATCGTTGGCTAATATCATGTTGTTCCATTAATATCACTGTGATTGGCTAATTCAGATCATTAAAGTGAGTTGAACCTACCTGGCAGTCATAGTACAAGATGTTGCCCTCCAAGTTCTATGGCCACCATTATATAGTTTATATTTACCATCAACAAAACTGTTACAGTATTCGAGTTGTGTTCACCAACTTAGCTCACATTCTATCATACACTAATTACCATCTGGTAAATTAACAGTTCGACCCTAGCAGTCATCGGGATTGGAAGATTCGTGAAACCTCTGAAAATAGCGAGTTTCTCAGGGTCGAACTGTTAATGTACCAAAGGGTAATACCAAATTTTCACGATTTTGGCTCACTGGACCCCAGGATGCATTTTCGCTCGCTGGGTGCCCCAGTCGTTGCCAGCTGCCCTTTCGTTGCAAGGGTGCTCTCCCCAAGATAGCGAAACCATTGGAAAATGTTCATTTAACCAAGAAAAATGCTGATTTGATGGGAATTATTCTAGCTGATCTATGACAACCAAGTTGGTGGAGAAAACTCTGAGAACTGTAAGACTTATGATGACCTATGGATACTTGTGGTAGATATATCGAAATACTAAATGGGGGTATAAACCAACTTGTGACTGGAGGGGGGCGACACATTGTGCGACCAAAATGTGGCCAAAAAATAAAAAATCCTCTATTTACCACATGTCACTATTGGCAGTTATAAATATGCTTAGATGGACTTAGAAACCAACAATAAGTGGGGGGCACCACATCAAAAATATATGGGTTATACACCACTTACGATTCTTGGGATGCATATCCAAGTTGGGAATTGGCGGTTTCCTAAAATAGGGGTACCCAAAAATGGATGGTTCAAAATGGAACATCCCTTTAAAATAGATGATTTGGAGGTGCCCCCATTTTAGGAAACCTCCAATTCTTCCCGTGGGCTTCCCGGGCAGGCAGTCAGTGATGGACCGGAAGCCTTTTTCCTGCATGACAAGTTTGGCTTTGCAGCGGCCCAACAGGCCAGGCATCGTGGGGGTACGACGGCAATACATTTGACAGAAGCTGCCCTGCAGCCCTCCAAATCTGATATGAGTATGTATATATATATATTATGTATATATATATATATATTATATTATATATAAAAAAATCATTTATGTTTGTTCCCTTGGCTTTTTCTTGTTTTATATAGTAGGTTGCAGGTCACCGCCCTTTTTCCAAACTTGGGGAATACAGTAGTATTCATAATACCCCAAAAGAAACTGTGCAGTAAATATGCAGGAATGACCAAGGCTAGCCATTTGAGGTTAGTTGATGCACCACTCTGATATACATATCCCCATGTTGCCATAGTCTACCCAGTGACAAGGTGGTGAATCTTCACCCATCCAACTGTAGATAGATCCACCATACATATACATCCACAAACCCAACAATCAGCCTAGTGAGAAACCAACTTACCAATCCAAGTAGACCCCATGCTTAATCACGATATCACCGTTATTTGTTGCTTAAGACCCCAAGTTTGTTCTTTAACAAACATCAATCATCAGTTGTCATGGTCGTGAAAATATACATAAGTATACCCAACATCTAGTGGGCCATTACAATATTATTGAAGTTATCTAAGGTTTGAATACCAGGGTATCAATGATTAAGCTTCCATCATACAAGGTGATGCCCCCAATCTTGGCTAATTTGGTCTGCAACTAGGAGAGCTGTCTTTTTTAGGAGCGCACTCGCGGTATCCAGGATTTCACCAGAATCCGTATGTTCCATACCCCAAGATAGATCAAAGGGTTGTGTACAATATACAAATAATAATTACATATGCATATGATGTACTGTATATGTCATTATAGCTGTTGAATCTCCAGTTACAAGTGTGTTTTTTGTCGGCCAAAAATGAGCTACACAAGGTGAGGCCGTTCGATAGCTACAAGTTACAACTATAGTTCGATGCGGTGAATCGAAACCAACCAGTTCTGAGTGTGTTTCATTGGATTGGTTTAAGGGAAAATTTGCAGGAAACCCCTTATGTTTGGTACTTTTCTCCATATTTAATGGGAGAATCAATGGTTTCCTGTAGATTGTCCCTTCAACCAATCCAATGAGTGTTTGTAAACTTTATCCTCTGGTAAACTAATATAGCGAACTGGAAAATCACCATGCTATTAATGCGAATATCAACTATTTCTATGGCCATTTTCAATAGCTAACGGTTAGTTTACCAAAGGGTATCAACTATAAAGACATATTCATTCTAAACCCCAGCCAGGAGTTATAAACCAACTTAGCTATCGTTCTTGGTGGCCCTGAGCTCGTCAATAGTTACCCGCAGCGCGTCCGATATTTTTTTTTTCAACGTTTATTTAGACTTTCTTTAGGGTTTCTTTTGGGTTCATGTAGGGTTTCTTTAGAGTTTTTCCTTGTTTTTTTCAGGGTTTTCTTTAGGGTTTATGTAAAAAGTGTTGAAAACAGTCATTGTGGAACAGCCGAATTCCGCAGAGGGTCATCAATCACGTATTCCACGAAGCCACGTGAACTACATCAAGTTAAATCATCCCAACATAGTCAAAAAGCACAAAGTACTGTAAGGGTTAGCAAAAATGAGGTTTCCGACAATAATCCCGAAAGACGTTGGGGCATAGCACAAGTGCTGGCCGAATAGTTACATGATGTTACATACTATAGTATACTATATATAGTGATATTTGAAATAAACCCAACAGTTAAACAAAGTGTGTTTATAACATGTCAATTGTACAATCCCCATGAACTATATGTTTCTATATGTTTCTATATGTTGCTACATGTTACTATATGTTACTATAGGTTCCTATATTACTCGTATATGTCACTTTTTTTTGAGTATACTGAACATCTTACCATGGCTCTAACTTAGAATCATTGGATTGGTTTAAGGGAAATTTTACAGGAAACCCCCATATTTAATAGGAAAATCAATGGTTTTCTGTAGATTTTTCCTTCAACCAATCCAATGATAGAATTGCCATAAAACCCAACGGTTCTAACTACGCGTTTTTCATGCGTCAGCATGTCCAGGCCACCTTTATGATGACATGCTCGGCCTCGTCGTTGATCTGGGGCTCCCTGGCGCCCTATGTCATCGGCCTCTGCCCAGCCAATGTGCCTTGGTTGGGTTGTGAGTACAACCATAACGATGTGGTGCCCTCCCCAGTTACAATTTGATGTATAAACCCCATGAAGTATAGTTCTGAGTAACATAAACCATAGTTCAATTGGAGTTGTAACATGTTGTAACCCGACTTAGCTATCTTGGGGGGCCCACATTGAATGTGGTGCCCTCCCCAGGTGAAATGTTTGTTGGTTTTTAAGGCCCCTATTAACTAGTTCGATATGTCTCCCATAAGTCCTACTTGTTGGAGCTATGTCCACCAACTTAGCTATCCAACGGGGGCACCACCTTGTATATGTGCACCCTTCGGCAATCAATCATGACAATGGGAAATCCCCAAACTAGATGGATGTCTAAGTGGGAAAATCATCGAATTGAATTCTCAGTTTCTTCATGTTGAATTGGCAGACGGTAACTTACAAAATGACTTTGGAACATGGTCATTTCGAAGATTACATCTTAGATTTAGGATGGTGTTTTTTTCTATGTTCTATTCAAGAAACAATTAGTAAGCGTGGTATGACTTGTGCCACGGGACTCTGAAAGATGATTTGAACACATCGACATTTCTGGCATACCCCTTGCGTCCAACAGCAAATGATCTGTGAATCCTTTCAGCCCCCAGGCGGGGCGCCTCAGTTGTGCTTGTTGGTTAATAAGATAGATTACCTATATAGATATCTCTACAATGAAACAGCACTTATTGGAGTTATGTTTACCCATGTAGCGATTTGTCTCGCTCCCTGGGGGACCAGCTTGTAAGCCCTCCTTTGGTGCGCATCTTTTGGTGTTTGTAGAGCTCTGCACATCTCTGGTCTGAGGTGGTTTGCATGCTGTTTTCTCTCTTTTCGGCGGCAGCCATGGTGCCATGGCAAGATACTGCGCGAACTCGTTACGCGTATCATCATTCTGATTGAGTCATGGTGTGTGACTAGTTGGAGTCGTTATGTATTTACTCGTGTATATATATATATTTATGTATATATGTACATACATATAATAATATGTATATGCATATATATATATATATATACACATTGTTAGTTTAGATTTATATATTCAATCACATGGAAGTTGAAGTGTCCCTCATGTTTGAAGACTACTCCCATTGAACTACAACAAATTTACACCTCTGATTTGGACCATGGGGTGTCACTCGTTGATCAGGTCCTGGTAGTTGAAGATCCATACGCTGGGGCCCCCCATTTTCCCCCTAGTTGCGATAGCAACGTTGGTCGAGAAAACTCGAATAACCAGGGTTTTTGGCAGTTGTAACATGTTGTAACTATAATTTGATGATGTTTGATGGGTGGTTTGTAAACTAACTTATAACTTATAACTTGTGAAATCTTGTGAACATATCGAACTACGGTTCGATGGGACAAAAGCAAGAAACATCAACAAAGCGGGCCATAGGGGTCCCCGCCTTTAGACAACAGCAAGAGGCCCTAGATCGCTGAAGCATGTTGAAGCATGGGAGTAGTATGAGAATGGAGGTCCCATCGGGTCCCTTTGTATTCCCCTGAATCATGGTAAGTTTTTTTTGCAAACTAGAGCTTACATCACTGGATTGGTTAAAGGGAAAATCTACAGGAAACCATGGTTTTCCCCATCAAATCTAGGGGTTTCCTGTAAATTTTCCCTTAAACCAATCCAATGATTACCATATGATGCCCCAAGCAATGTTTGTTTATAACCCCATGAAAACTCGATCATATTTCTCTCTACCACATGTCCTACAGTTCTTGTAGTGGTGCAGCACCTTGTAGGTGGCGTTTCCACATGTCCCAGCTTGACTGGGAATGATGGTGGAGGAGATATATGGGTCCATACTGACATGTACCCCAATAGCTGGATGGTTTAGTTCATGGAAAATCCTCTTGAACTGGATGACTTGGAGGTACCCCAATGACTTGGAACAGCTCCATGAGCGGGACTTCAGGTGCTGATGAGCATGACGAGATATTGGTGGACGCCGTGTCTTGGCTCTTAGGTGAGCCAGGTGTTGCCGAATTGTGTCAGTTCAAGTCGTAAATGTTTACAGATATTGAAAGGATATCTGATGCTGCAGTGCTATGTTTCCTTGTCATGTTTGGTGGAGGGTAATCACAGGAAATTCTGACCAAAGTGCCCTTTTCTTTTTTGTTGATCATCTTCAAGCCAGAACCTCGGGAAGTGTGGATGGATAGATTTACTACTTTCGCATTTTGCTACAACATAGGAATATGTTAACCTAACCAGCGAAAAAAAAGAGTCCTGAGTTCCTTTGGATGACTAAAGAGTCCACGACACGTTCTGCTGGTGTCATGTAGTCCAATCCCCCGTGGATGCTATAGGTCACCCACCTTCAAGATCTGCTTGGAACCACCATTCATGTTGAAGGGTTCCGGAAATCTGAAGTTCTTTGCGAATTCGCGTATTTGTTGTTCCTCAGGAAACCAGGTTAACTAAATTCTAAGAATGTACTGTAAAAAATGGGTTTTATGTACCCGTTCCCATAAATGTATGCAATCCAAGCTTGTATAGAATCTCCCCGCAGAGACTCTTCCATTGATGTTTTTGTGTTTTCACTCACATGCCAAAGTTTTGACATATCTACACAAGTGGCCACCCCCCCCAATAAGTACGAATATGTTCACCCATTCACCTGTAGATGTATCCACCATGAAACCAACAGTTATTGGAGTCATAAATCATTTTTTTTACCACCAGAAACCTAGAATTTTGATGAATTTTGCTTATCCGAGTTATCTCATTCTTGGTTGGTAAACCACATTCAATCGTGGGTATTCAGCCAAGCCATTTCAGTGAACCTTGCAACATAGATCGTCACGATTCACCCTCGGTTCTCAGCATCTTTATATACCCCATACAGGCCCCTACATCTATCCATATCCCCATGATCTCCCAATTGTTGATGATGAAATTCCCACGCTTCCTTCTCCATGGATATGATATTCTTATTTCGATTCCCATTATATCAATACATGTAAATCCTGGGCTAAGCCATGGTTTCTTCATGTTTTTGTTGCATGGTTTTTCTCCATGTTTCGACTCTGAAGGTATTTCTATGCCATCCTCTTTGGCTCGTCTGTGACCATTGTGGAAGTGGCCAGTAAGACGACCTTGGTGGGACAGCTGGTCCCTGAGAAACAGCAGGCGCCGATGCTCCAAGCCTTGTCAGATCACACCAGGTGGTGTCCCCCACCCTGATGTTCCCTCACCTTCGAAGCAAACCTATCATCAGATAGGTAGCCAACCCCAAAATCATCAGGTCAAATCACCCTAATAATATCTCAGAGCTATCTGGAAGGTTAGGGCTTTGTTGCTCTATATACCCCGTTGATTATGCCAAGTATATACACCACGAATCCAACAGTTGCATTAGTCGTCCCAACTTCGCTACAGTACTCCCTGACAACACCAGCCTTTTTAGCGTCCCCAATCTCAGCATTGCAGGGAGCTGTCTATGGCATGGAGCGTGGACTGCTGAATTTGGGTTTTTCCTTGGGCCCACTGGTGGGTGGCAGCATCTACCAATTTTCCCTAGGCACCTTGGACTGGGCCGAAGCGTAGTAACTACGGGGGGATGTCAGTGGGGTATATATTGTGGATATGACGTCAATATTGGATATCCCGATCATATCCCTATGCACCCCAATTTTTGCTGGTCAAATCCCAATTCTTGCCGCTTGAATCATGATTTTTGCTGGTTGACTCCTCATGTTTCCTGATGAAATCAGATTTTTTCATGGTTACATCAAGTTATATCCACATTTTTGCTGATGAAAAATCACCGCTTTCTTTTGAGGTTTGCCCTACACGGTGTCAGCGTGTTGTCTCTGCATCAGCAGCTTGGTGTATCTCATGCTGCCGAGCCATCGTTCAAGAGGCGCCGGACGATGTGCGTTTGGGACATGGACATTTTGGGATGGTGTGAAAGCCCTTAACATGGGAAAAAAAGGTGGTAAATTAACACAGACCCTGAAAATACACCATTTTTAGTGGAACCCAATCTTCTAACCCCTATCTGCCAGGGTCGAACTGTGAATTTACCAGATGGTAAGACAGAAAAATCCTGGGAGAAATCGGAAAGACCTGGGAAATCATGGGAACTATAGGAAATCGATCATGGGAATAGACATGGGAACATCACCTGTACATGGAGGCTTTAATGCGAAATCCCCTCCATCCCATCGACCCTATTGAACACCCCCATTCTATGGTCCCAAATATGTGTGAATCCCAAACTAAACCATGGTTTCTGGGGGGTGTTTGATGCTAACGAGATGCTTGGAGTTGACATGTGCAGTGGCTGCTAAACCCCTAGCCTGTTGGTTGATGAATTGTTCGGGTGTCATACTATACAACATATTGAGGATCATCACAACCCATGAACTAAGAAATCCATTCTTGACCAAATGGCAATTGGGAACTTACCACAAACCACTATGGATTCTATGGATCACTACTTATTCCACCTTAAGACCTGCCTTATGCCATACAAAGGGATCACCTTCACAACAAATTGCATACCCTCCAAGAATCAAACACGGCAATGGTAAATCCCCTGCAAATGAGATTTGAATAGCAACCCTCAAGTAGATAGAAATTATGCAGGAAACGTGTTTTTTTTTTTAACATTCTGGCAACACGTTTCGATATTTTGTTTGGGATCCCTATACTTATAATATCTTATAATAGTTTATAATATGGGGATGCAGTGGGAGGTAGTGAGACAATTCGGGATAGAAGTAGTCAAATATATGGGGATGTGGTTGGAAACTCGCCAGGCTACAGGGTTTTAATTGGATATTAGATAGTTTTATCGCAATATAACAAGACCCCCCAATTTCTGGGTGGTTCACAGGAATCATAAATGGGTTAAATCACCCCAGACACAACTGGACGATCTAGTATATGAACCGCCAAACTGAATAGTTCCAAGACTAAATCAAAGTTTCCTTTGGAAAGTATAAAATGGCCATTTTCAATAGCTATGTTAGTTCACCAGAGGGTATGTGATATCAGCAACTTGGTTTCAACCCGAGTTCGGGCGACGGCGAGGTGTCAGTGGGGTCCCGTTCGGGTTTTACCATGTTTTACCCGCCGACTAGCTGGGGCAAACCACCAAGTGGGGAAGATCTTTTGAGGAGATTGTGTCCAAATGTACTGCTGATATTTGGGACAGAATAGGCATAGAGCCAACGCATACCAACAATATATGATACGGGTGAGTTGAACATGTATGGCCCACTGTATGGCTATCTAAAGTTGAGAAATTGATGTGTTAAATGAGAGGATTTTTGGGGTACCCTATTCTCAGACAAGTATAGCGCCAAAATTTGTTGATGACCACAGCAGCCCAGTACAGCTGTTGCGGTGCCAGAACTGCATGCCTTTCAGGGGAACCTGTGATTCTTGACCCAGTGAGAGGTTGCATTACCCAATACCCTTTGCTCATTAAACGTGGCTATTGAAAATCGTCGAACTCAGATGGAGGCTTAAATGGCTGAATTATCCAACTCAATGGTGGTGATTTTCCAGCAAGCCACGTTTGATTAGCGGAGGGTATATTGGGAAAGATCACAATCCCTAAGCTGGGCGTCCCGGCCCATAAGCCAACGATCATTCAGTAGGGGTTCTTCACTTGGGGCTTGAAGCAAGAAAGATGGGAAAATGCAAAGATGGTTTGTATATTCCCATTCATGCTTATTCCCAATCCACAAAACCACTAAAATATGCTAAATTCACCATTAAATTCTCTTTTTTATTCCCATAAAGACAGTATAATTCCCAGCATATGTCCACTATTTGTTGTTACAGTCTTGTTATGGGAATAAGAATCTTAATGTTGTTATATTCAATCTATTTTTTTATATTAAACTATTTGTTGTTGTGGTTTGGTTTTTCCTTGATCCTTCCCGGGGGTCCACGCCAGGTGAGCCGTTGCTTCCGGAGGATGACGACGAGGGCGGCAGCCGAGAAGCCTTGGAGCATTGGAGCAACCAGGCGCCTGGTGACGGCAGCGGTTTTTGGGGGATCCGGGGAGGATCGATGTTGAAGTCGTCACTTGTTGCGGGGATATCATGGGGATGTAGCTGATAATATATGGGAGCTATTTCACCAATTTTGGTAATATGATGGGTATACAAGTGGTATATATGATGCGGGTGTTGAGATACAGTATGGTGATAGTGGGGAACTACTGAGTGTTTTTGATGGGGACATAAACTAACAGCATTGGTTTAATACAATTTGTATGTGCCCTGGTCAAAAGTTGGATTGGATTGGCCCAGTTTGTTGGAGGATGGTCATACCACCAGTGAGAGTGCTTTATTTTCCATATACCATGTCTTGACCAGGGCTTCCTTGAGGATTCCCTGAGAATGATGTTTTTCAGGCCATGGCCCGGAGAGCCAGGGGTAGCCTTTTTGGAGACATGCCTGGAGGAGTGGCAATCAACCATTTTCCAATGGCATGCCATGGCAGTTCTACATTGGAAATTGGGACCGTATTTTACACATGGATCTTGATGGGGATATTCCGTGGTCAGCTTAGATTCAAAAAAAACATATGGGATGTCGAAGTTTTTCCAATACATGGGTATGTTTTAAGAGCAACAAAACCAGGGACAAACAACACAATGCCATGTCTTTTCGCCTGAAAAAGACAGTCATGTCCATTTGTTAGTGGAAATCAATGGCTGGGGTTCTGTACATCTCACCTTCTTCGACAAAGAGCTAACGTGAGTTTTTCTGATTCAGAGATCAACATATCCTTATTGGGATCATTGGCTGATTAATGACCGGTACTTTAGTAAATCCGTCAATAAACCATAACCAGTTTCACCGTTTGGAGGTATCATGAAGCTGAAACTAACTGAAAAATGCAGTGTGATACTTGTCCTCCAAGACCAGTGATCAAGCTGTTTCCCTTAGGTTTCCCATGGTTTTCAGCATGGTGCCGTTCAGGCCCCACTTCCGGCGAAGAGGTGCAACAGCTGAACATATAGGGATCTGATGAGGGTAGAGTTGTTTTACTTTCTGGTTGTTTAAGAGTTTGCAATGGAAGCAATGGCCAATGGAAATGGAATGAAATAGATGATGCATGATGATTTACTGAAACTCAAAAATGGTGATATGCCATTGCTACGTTAAATTGCAAGAGGGTATATTGAGA
Source organism: Symbiodinium sp. clade C Y103 (assembly GCA_003297045.1). Classification (NCBI taxonomy): domain Eukaryota; class Dinophyceae; order Suessiales; family Symbiodiniaceae; genus Cladocopium; species Cladocopium sp. clade C. The sequence continues at coordinate 377,828 of BGPT01000002.1, forward strand.
ATACAATGGTTGACTAACTAGAATTAGTGGTTTGCTAACTAAAACTAGGGTTTATAGGAGGATATAACTATAACCAACTATAATTTTGACAAAAATATTAGTAAGCTGAGGAACATAACTAGGTTAACTATGGTTTATGGTTGATATATCAATCGTTAATCGGTGTTACCAACTGACAACTGGGGGGCACCACCTCGTAGGTATGCGGAATACAATGCGGACATACAGTATATGCGGTTTTTTTGGGGGGTGTCTGAAAATGGCGTATACCTCAAAATTGGAATGTCAAGTGCGAGATTGATGAAACAGTGGTTTTGGGGGTACTCTATTCGTAGACACACACACACAAATGTCTGAAGCTCTAGGACATAAACATGGAATCCATTCTGCTCCTGAGTATCTAAATCTTGAATGTTTGGCAACTATCTAAAATGTATTGAAATGAACGAAATACATCTATAGTTTTAGTTGAACGTAGATCCTGATTTGGTAAATTGTTGTGGATCCATGTCGATTCTAAATGGATTTAGGGTTCCCAAGTTTCAGAGCATATGATCAGCGGGAGTTTTTCATGTTCCTCCCTAAGGAAAGCTTACCGAATCCAAGCAAACATCCAACATAATGTTTGGATAGTAGGACAAGAAATGGGCTGCTTCAATGGCTTGTTTTACACAAAGACACATGTGCTTCTGTGTGGTAGCAGTGCACATTTGGCAGGGTATACCCGCTGCAATGGATCAAATTATACTGATTTGTGTATTGAGTACACATTCAAACACACACACATGCACATTTACATACCATTTGTGCTTTTTTGTGTGCAAAGTTGTGCCCTGCTGTTATGTTTGTTGGCTTTTAATTGCCATCAGCTAGTTCGGTATAATATATATATATATTATACCACACGCCCAACAGTCATTTGAGCTGTGTTTACCAACTTACTAGGGCACCACCAATCATAGTTTTTAGATGTGTTTAGTCTATGTATATATATATACATATATATATATATACGAGGTGGTGCCTCCAAGATAGCTAGGTTCGTTTAACTGTTTAACACTCAAAAAACTAGGACTTATGGTAGATATATGTAGATATCTTCAATAGTTCATGGGATTATAAGCCAACAAACATCACTTTTCATGGTGCACCATATGGGGGTTTCCTGAAATAGGGGTACCCCCAAATCATCCATTTTTGTCTGGGATTTTCCATGAACTAAACCATCCATTTTTGGGTACTCCCATTTTAGGAAACCCCCATATTGTATATATCCCCTTTGTATCCCCATCATCTCCGCTTCGCCGGTGCCGACACCACTGATTTCACGGAAGGATCGGCGCGGTGATTGTGGCGGAACGGGCGCGTCGCGTCTATTTTGTGTGCCCAGAGCTCTATGAAGCCTATCGCAACAACAACAGGATGCTCGGAGGTTGACATGGTAACCATACTATATAATCTTATATACAATATTGGTTTATAACTCCAATAACTATGGTTTATGATACTTATAACTATACTTAATGGGGTTTATAAACCAACTTATAACTAGGGGGCCTCACATTGTAGCTAAAGTCCATTTATGGATTTCTTTTATATAACACTGGAATATATTGGGGTTGTATTTATAGTTGCATGATATGTGATAGCTTTTGTGAGTATCATATGAATATCCTGTGGGTTATGGTAATGATAGTTAATTCTAGTATACATATACATATACATACATATCATATATATATATATGTAATATGTGGTATATCATCTATAATAGTGATCCCATATGGGAGGTTGAAATGGGGATTGGTTGACTTAACCATGGAGATTTTCTTTGGGCTTCTAGTCATGGGGGGATCCCACAGTAAAACCATGGTTGTTTCAATACTATTTACCCTCCGGTAATCAAACATGGCTTGCTGGAAAATCCACCATTTATAGGGGATTTTCCCAGCTAGAAACCTCTATTTTTAGGGGATTTCCAATTGCTATGTTTGATTACCGGAGGGTATAAGTCATGGTCATCCATGACTTGGATGATTTGGACTACGTTGTGGTACCCCCATTAAAATGGCACCCTCCACATGAGCAGTGGCTACGATATGCTACGATCTACCCCTGTTGATTGACAATTGATTCGGAAAACAACATACCACCCGATATATTTCAGATTTGTGTGGGAAATGTCTACTAACCAACCTGTACGATGCTCGGAGTTGACATGGGACGTCCCAGAAGATTTGGGCAAAAACAACAAAATCCAACTGGTTAACACATCATTTCTAATTTTTTTGATGGCAATGTTGGGGTATTCCGGATTCCCCAGTTCGGGACAAGACTGTTTGAGGTACTCGTACCTTGGGGCATGTACCAACTGAAATGCAGTACAAGAGGCCCTCAAACGATAGCTAAGTTGAATGAAAACTTGGTGAACGCTTGGGTTTATAGGGTGGGTTTGTAAATCAACTTATAAGTGGGGGGACCTGACCTTGTACATTTGGTGTTTTTTGAGCTCAGACTTATGGGTGAAGCTTCCAATCTCCGTTCTGGATGACAATGACGACAGATACCCGGGTTTTGATGCATTTAAAAGTCCCCTCCAGTCAAGAATTACCATAGACCCTGGCATGAATCGGGCTATTTTCAGAGTCAAACTGTTCTTTTGCGATTGCATAGCTGTGGAAGAACAGATGTGATTTTATAGGTAAATCATCTACAGATGGACGATGTTCATCTGTTTCCATATCATGAAATCTACGTTAGTTTACCAGAGGGTAATAATGACCATACATATTCCCAGAGATTCACAGATCGGCTGAACCCCTCGTGGCCCCAGGAATATGGTGCGGCGACACTCTGGGGGAGACGTGTTAGGCCAGCTTGGTGGTTGCTAAGCTAGTGCTTGGTGGGTAGTTTTCTCCAGCAAAAATAGAAATCAACAAACATGGGGGATTGATATAGTTGATGTATGTTGGTGAAGTTGGTTTATAACTATAGGTTCACTGTTGGGTTTCTGGTAGAGACAAGGATTATAAACCAATAAACATAACTGAGGAATACTGTACCACTTTATGTGGGTAGATTGACCAACAAAAGAACGCAAATTGTGATGTAACCAGAAATAAACACAGATGCAACAAGGCTACATTTGCTAATTTACCATGATTTACCAAGACAAATGGTTCTTTCACAACAAAGGCAGTATGATGGGTACATAAATCAATTGTATTTGCAAATATGCTTGGTGGTTCCATTCAGCCGTCTTCAGTCTTCTGTGTCTATTCCCCAGCAGGGATCATGATGATCACGATCGGAGTTGACGAGCATCACTCTTGTCGCACCAGTGATCTAAGATTGGATTTTCACCCGCACACATTTGTGGGTTACAGGGAAAACCCAAGGAATCGGCTCACTAGTTAGACTGATGGTTTTGTCCATGAGTCTGAGGTCAGGATGTTTTTGAAAGCGCCCTGCTCGCTTCCTCCCAGATAGTTGATTGTGGTTATATCAATTGTTAAACTAAACCCTACGATCGATAATAAACTAACCATGTTTACTATGGTGTACTACGGTAATCAATCATGGTTTAACATGAATAAGCATCATCAATTGCAGCTTGGTGAGTTCCATGTGCTGTTTTACCTTTCTAACCAGCATTTGGAGATCCAGGCCAACAGAAACAGAAATTTCATGGGATTTTCTTCGGGGACTTGTGCCCATCTACCAACTGCTTCAGGATTTCACGATCATCCATAGTATTGGAATACTTACAGTGTACAGGAACTCCAGATCTCAATCCGAAAAACAAAAAGGGGTTCTCTAGGGGCCACGACTTTCAATTGCCAAACAGCACAATAAATCATCCGTATTAATCCCCAATTGGGTTTGTTATCAATCAATGGATTGGTTTAAGGGAAAATTTGCAGGAAACCATGGATTTTCCCATGAAATATAGAGGTTTCCTGTAAATTTTCCCTTCAACCAATCCAGTGAATCAAGTGTAATAAGACCCTTTTTGGGATGATATGGGCACCAATTGGCACCAATGATTTGTATTTTGAGATTATAGTACCTATAGCCTTTTTCGCTGGGATATGGTGGGATGTTCTTTTTGGAAGAACAGGCCTCACAACAAAAACAACAAAAACGTGTTTTCTGTTCAGAACATTCATAATTTCGGAAGTATCATAAATGTCCCAGCTAGCCCACAACAGATACTTAGTCATTGCGCCATACAATGTGGTGCCCCCCAATTGATGTTAGTTGATTTAGAAGTATTATAACCCCTTTAATTTTTACCACAAGTCCTAGTGAAATTAGAGTTGTGTTCGCCAACTTATCTATCAGATAGGGGCACCACCTTGTACCTTGTTTGATGAGTTCTTATCGATGGTTATACTACCTATAGTTTATAAGGGGATCATTTTTTCTAACCCACAATTTTCGATACTTTCCGACTCAGAAATCCCATGAAATCCCATGACATTCCACCATTTCTGTTGGTTCAACCACCTCATTTTTCCGATGGTTTCCTTGGTTCCCTACGGTCCAAGCGGCTTGGGCTCCAGGTTCCAGTCACGGCTTTGCTGCGCTGCGATCCAATACCATCGGCAGCTTGGCCCTGAAGCTGAGAGAATTTGGAGGTGTGAAAATGGGGTAATTGACCATCAACAGGGATGGATGGGGATTTCACATTGAATTCGGGGAATTCGGGGAAACCTTGGACTTACCTATCAAAAATGGGATTGTAATGGATATACAACTAGAATGTAATACAGCGGAATATACATGAGAAGATATTTGGAGTTACAATAATTTTAATGGTAATTTAAGCATCAACAATGGTATTCACGATGTGGATATCATATGATTTTTTGATATATTTTGGGATTATTTGAAAAAAATTCCTGGATTAGCATCAGTACAATGGGGATTTAAGCATTAAAGATGGTGACTTCACCAACAAACATGGTGGGTGGGAATATGGGGATGCAATGGAGAATCATCTGGGTGCATCACGTTGTGATCTCACGACGTCACTGGAATGATGGGAATTGCAAGGAAAATCATCCCATGGCGTATTTCAGTTGTTTTCAGGTCAGTGGGTACATTTTTTTGCCAGAACTTATGGCGGGAAATTCGTGATGAATCATTTGTTTTGGGGGTACCCTATTCTTAGACAAGCCCACATGTGATATAGGTCTGTGATGTTGGTTTGTGATATTGGTATATATTGGTACTATTTGTGACCCGAATGTAGTTTATAATGGACATATTCGGCCTTATAGGGATAAGATCGAAAGATGCAAAATACTTATCCCATCCCAGGCGTTTGCAAAGGCAGGTTGACGTGGAAGAGGCTGACAGCACCAAGCATGTTTTTGCTACAGTTTCGTCCACACAATCAGAGCCGAGCCCTAGGATTTCTGATAAGGCTGAGTAAGGTTGGTCGTTTCAAACATGTCTTATTTTTCCACCCTATCTGGGATGATGGTACCCATTGACGAATGTCTTTGGGATGGGTTGAAACCAGAACCAAAATATATGGTCATCAAAACGCATATTTGTTTGACTAGCTATCCATTTGCCACCGGGAGGTGCACAGCCACACATTTACACTGCTGCATATAGATACATATAGTTTTTTTTCTACAAAGCCATATCATATAATTCAAGAAGCTGTACATCCATCATCATTATCATCATTATCATCATTATCATCATTATCATCATTATCATCATTATCATCATTATCATCATTATTATCATTATCATCATCATCCTGATCATCGGCAGCCATAACCATCATCATCTTGGTTATTATGATTGGTTTCATCGCCTCATTCCATACCTTTATACCCTTTTTGTTCATCCCCATAAGACTTTGGTTTTGAATAATTATTGGCTTATGGTTTAGTCTATTGTATATATATATATATTGGAATAGTTTATGCAAAAAAAAATCATTAACAATACATTCCCCTTAGAAATATGGATTGAACTATGGCTTGAACAAATGATATGTCCATTGATACTCGATCCTCATGATCCTGATGCAGGTGAACCGCTGTCACAAGTGCTATGTGACAGGCAGGAACGGCAAGTTTCCATGGGCGATGAGGTTGTCAGATATTCTGACCCAGACCTCAACAAACAGGAGAGTCCTCGGATCCGTGAATGATAGCACATGCTCATAGGAACTGAGTTCAAAGGTTGGGAAATATGAATCTATATATATATATACATGTGAACATATATGAACATATATGTGTTTGAATATATATATATATATACACGAATATATAGACATATAGATATATACAACATATATATATATATATGTACATGGTGGGGAGTGATGTATATATATATATATATATATGTATGTACATAATTAAACATATGTTAATTCAGACATACATATGTTAATTCATGCATATATATATTTACATAACAGTAATAAAATGTACATACATACATGCATACATACATACATACATACAAACATACATACACATATATGCATATATCGACAGTTATATATTCATATATCTACATGTATTGGAATATATGTATATTACATAGAAATATACTCATATGCATAAATAGACTTACATGGACATACATGCATACACGCATCTACTGCACCCTACTATACAAGCTTTTATGCACACTTGATAAAATCAAGTCATCCATTCAACTGATCACAATCCGCCTTCTGGTCGCATATCCAATGAATCCATGACGATCATCCTGGGTTGAGCACCTCATCATCCTGCGGTATTACCAGAAACAATGGTTAGCCACTGGTTAGTAAGTGGTTTATAATCCATACATAACATCATTTCAAAGGTAACATATAGTACCCATAGGTAAATATATATGTAGAGAAATGTCGAGTAAGACAACCATTACATATACAGAACGTTCGTCATATATTACTATTACCATAATGGTTACCATAATCCATATGTAACCCAAAAAACTGCGGATATGTCATATCAATTGGATTTAAAATTTTAGCCTCGTGAATTGAAATATCAACTATCCCATATTTAGCTGGAAAACAATACGGTTTCCTGAGTTTCCTGTAGTTAAAGAAATGTCCCTTAAACTACCCTCCGTGACACGGACCGTGGATTGGTCCGACTTCTTCCCTGCAACCGCGACGGTTGCACTGGTCAGAAGGCCCTTTAAAAGGGGCCCATTGATTCACTTGTACAAAGACGCAAAAACCCTCCAGGATTTCCCTCGATTTCCCATGTCGTCGGTGCAAAAGAGAAATTTCTGGATGAGACGGAAGAAACCAGCTGGGTAAGTAAGATCCTTTTCGGACCTGATCAACATGATATATCTTGCAAGGATCTACTTTTGGCCTTATCACGTTGCAAGTTCTATGGCATATATGTCTTCCATGGTCCGATTTTCGGTTGTTTGAGTAAATGTCAGTAGCTCGTAAATTTCAGTAGCTATCATTCGAACATATTCGAACTGAATCTGGGTAATTAACATATCATGATGTTTTGAAAATAATAATTGCATAGCTATTCATCGCAGGTTCTTTCTTTGAAACATATCGAAGCGAGAGCATCTCTCCCACGTTTGAAATGCATAGATATATGAATAGTTATCATAGTAGAATTATCATTACATATATAATCATATATTTACATATAATATGTACTAGTATATTTGTTTGTATATTGATTTATCTATTTTATATATATATATATATGTATTAACTAGCTACATCTCTTTCTCCTTCCCTCCTCACAGTCCCTCCACATTCCATGTGTTGCAACAAGGCATGGGCATGTCGATCGAATCGTCCAATGGAGGCTTGCCATGCGGTGCTGTTGTAGTAGAAGTGCTAGTGTTTGCGGTGGTACTACAATGTGGAGACACCAGGATAGCTAAGTCAGTTTATAAATCCAAAAGAACGACATCCTATGACTTACGGTAAATATGTCTATATTGTGGTGAATAAGGTTACAAATCAGCGTTTTCCTATGGGGGAATGGCCTTGTAGGAATATATGGGAGACTGATTAATTGATACATTTGTCTCCACTAATTAATCGGACAGCAGCTGAGGCAAATTCCCAAAAACTCCTGTGCCAGTAAAAAAAGGGTGTTGGGACGTAGTAAAGGTTCTAAGTTCTGATAATGTGGTAAACCCGAAAATAAGCCATCCCCAATAATAAACCCCCAATGGAGGTTTATTATTTTCGGTATTCTGCGGTATACCGATAGCAGCTGGGGTGATGTACAATGACCCTGCCAATGGCTGGTGGGATGGTTGATGTTTTTGTTTCTCCAACCTATATGCCTTGGAGGGACAGGATCTGATTTTTTTTTTTCGAACTACTTGATCATGTTTATTTGAAGGTTTTATAAAATAGGGGTACCCAAAATCATCTATTTCAAGAGGATTTTAGACTATAAACCATTATGTTTGGGGAACCGCCATGTCCTGCCCTTTGAACCTACTTTTTGCTTCTGCCTCTGGTGTGTCTATCTGTTTCTGAAACGATCCTTCCACACCGGGATGTACTAGGCAAGGGATGGTTCATACCACACATTCATGGTGATCTTGAGGATTGTTTACTATTAGGTCTACCACATTATTGGATAATAGTTCATATTGATAATCCCATATCTGTTGGAGAATCATATGGTTTATATCAACATGTATTAGATAATCAAAGTAATCTGGAAATCACAATGGTATTTACTAGACTCTTTGGGATGCACATCGATCCTGAACTCAGGGCCTTGCCAGGCCCATGGAGCCATCAGACGAGGCGACAGGCGAAGCGGTCGGGGATCGACCCTGGAGTTGTTGGGTGATACAATGCCACATGTTTAGCAATTATCAACCACAATTAACCATTGCTAACAGCTATTAACCATCATTAACCACCATGAATCAGCTATTCACCCCTATAAACCACTCTTAACCACTAGTACACTCTGGTAATTTGTTGCACCTGGGCAAGTTTTTCTCGACCTCACTCCGACCTCACTGGAGATTGTGGTAAGGGGAATCATCCCCAAATGGCCTTATTTCAGGTTACTGAATTAGTATAATTTGCCCAGATGTACCCTCTGGTAATTTAACAGTTTGCTATTTAACATTTGGCCATTTAGTTCGTTGATTGTCCCATTAAACATGGTGATTTTCCATAGCTATGTTAGTTTACCAGAGGGTACAATTAGACTCTAACAGACACAATAGATATAGAAATTACAGATATATGGCATTCACACTTATGTTCGATTGAATTTATATATCCTTCAGACAATTACATACATACGTGGATAATGTTGACATGTGTATAATTGACATTTACTCTATATATTGATGGGCAGGGAGACAGCTGTGTGTGTGTGTGTCTTGAAATTGTGTTTGTATATTATACATATATATATATAGATATCTAATTACATATCCCTGAGATTTGGGGGGTCAAGTACCTTCTGAGAAAGTTCTTGGATCCATACATTTGATAGCTGCCAGACATGCCATCAGGAGTTCATAGTTTCACAGCAGTGTGGGTTCACTGACGAGCAGGCCATTGCTGATCGTCGGCATGACATCCTTACCATCCAGATTGGAAGGCCTGAAGGAAATTATGCATTTTGCCAGCGCGTTTGGGACATGGATGTACTGACTAGATGTACACGATCAGCTGGTGGTTGTACCTTGATTAGGAAGCCTAGCACAAAAGTTCGATCAGCTGAGCCCCTTTCTGAATTTGCTAAAGGTGTTTTTTTTGCATTCCAAAGCAATAGCGTAAGCTGCGAACTGTGAACGTGCCATTGTGGTCACTGCCATGCAGATGCCTGAGTTGTTGGAATGGAAGATGGATGGCACAACTGGTGGCCTTGTGTGTTTCAAGAGTTTTTTAAAGCGGTGCAAAATTGATTAATTATTAATAAAGCAATAGGATCCACTATCTCCAATTTTATTCTGAATTGGTGGTATAAATCATGCACATATGGGTGGTTTATTATTGTTTTACTAACATGATTTGACTGTCCGGTCAAAGACAACATCGTGCAGTTCCTATGTATGGAATCTATCTCGTGCAAAGTGATGCTCCCCAGTGAGATGTGTGCTGCCTTATAAACCCCGCTAATGTTCGTAAAACAATACCTTTATTACCTTTATGTTCAGGCCCCGGGGCAGCGAACGACCCCGACACCCATCCACTCCGCGATAGTTCAGGGTCCTTGCCTGGTCAGTGTGAGACAGCCGAAGTCCCTTTGGGAAGCAGCTTGTCGGCCCAATTGCCCAAAGATGTGAGCGTCCACCGCTGAAAGTTTCTCTTCCGGCCATCTCAAATAAAACGAAACAACCCACTTACTAATAGCCAAACCCGAAGGACGAGACAATTTATTAGGAACTTTGATACCATTCTCCCGCATGTAATAACGCCACAAGAGCAAAAAATGTTTGACACGATCAGACCAATGCATCACACATCCCAGTGGAACACCCACATCTTCAGAGTACCATCTTTTCCGATGGAGAAATGGACCCGTGTGGTCAGTTGACCAATGAAAATCTAAGAAAAGGTGAAGACCTGNACCATCTTTTCCGATGGAGAAATGGACCCGTGTGGTCAGTTGACCAATGAAAATCTAAGAAAAGGTGAAGACCTGATACCATTTTCAGAGGCCCCCTTGTCGAGAGCACTGCATGTCCAATCTCCGACCACCACGCATGAATGGCTGCCACGTTTGACCTGCCATACCTGTGAAAAAGCTTTGGAGGTAGCACCCATTGCAAAGGAGCTGGAGGCACCACCACATGGAGAGCAGCAGGAACCCCTTGGTTTGATGACTTTGGTTGGTGAAGATCCCCACTTGCCATCCAACTTTGTTTCAAAAGCATTTGCAAGATTGCCATATGCAGCGCTCGTTGTTGAGCCAAAGCCGTAGCCAGATTCCTCCAAGCATCCCAAAAGTCAGAAGTGCGCCTGTTGTTAATCGAAGCCGCAGCCTGATCAGTCAACTGGTTATGCCAATAAGCCCACTCTTCTTCTGCAGTAGTGGCTGCACTCACACTGCAATGAGACACCACCTTCAAAATCTGCACTTCCAAGTCACCGTTCTCGAAAAGAGAGGCAATTTGTTGCCACAACTGCGAGTGCGCCCGGTTGGGACGCACCCTCCCCCCTTTCAGAAGGCGGCGAATGCCTGTCACAACAGCATCGCAATCACACCAGATCCTCACTCGTAGACACCTGTGAGATGCCCAAACCAAAGCATGATACACCGCCGCCAGCTCGGCTTTGAAAGCAGATTGACAAATGCCTTTAAGATGCCCACCCAAAATCAACGTATTCTCAAGTCGACCCGGTCCTCCACTTGCCAAAGTGACTGCCCATGCCCCGTAGCGAAGCATGAAGACCTCCCACTCAGCAAGAACAACGGCCCAACCATGAACAGAGAAGCAAGAAGGCATAGAGGCAACTTGACGCCGCTGGAGGGGCGTTAGGTGGCTCCTGGCGGACTCGAAATGAGGGCAAATCCAAGCCCGATGATGAAATCCATCTTTGGCACCGCACCAAGGACATGCATCTGTGACCCCAGGCTGGAATTTAGCCCTGCCATTTTGAACAAAAAGTGTCCCATCCAAATGACACCGCAAGAAAACCTGATCAGCGCTCCCAAAATGTGCCAAGGCCCGCTGGGTAGCAACCACATCTGCAGAATCAAGACCTTCAAAGGTAGGCCGATGGGAAACCTCCGTAAACAGAACATGGGACCAAGCCAACCGAAGACGCACACACAACTCATCCCAGGAAGAGTCAAAGAGACTGAAAGAGCCGAGGCGATCTTGGACAAGTCCATGCGTCCCAAAAGTCCATCCCAGTCGTTGAATGCGAGACACCAAAACTGATGTGGGGCCATTTTGGGGAAGTCCATCCGCAGCAGTTGCAAACAAGCCAATCAGGGATTCCATACGGTCAAATCCACCCAACTCCCTGGCGTCACGAATGGTCTGCACAATCGCCCACGCCTCTGGGTCGGCCATCAGATGGCCTGCAGCAAGATGAAGAACCGGGTTGGCACCCTTCCGATCGGCCCGAAGACCTCGCATAGCCCCTGACCGCAAGACCTTAAAGTGGTGATGACCCAAATGGACAATGGATACCCCATGCAAGGCGCGAGGCCATCCCAAAATCTGTAAGGCTTGCAATTTATGGTGGTAGGGACTCAAACTGGCCCGCAACATGATCCACACCTTGGGCATCACTTTCAGTCGTTCTTGGAGGACACCATTCCAACTGTGACGGGTGAAATTTTGATGGGCCCCCAGGTTCCGAGCGAAGTGAGCAAGCAGAACTTCTGAGTCACGAAAGTCAGCGCGGGCAGCGCCATCGGAGCTCCACACCCGAGTCTTGGCCATATCAAGAGTCAAGTCCATGGCAGAGACAAAATCCAGGACACAAGACCAAAGACGAGGAAAGTCCAAGACAGACCCAAATTGCAGCCCCCAGTCATCGACAAAAGCACGGAGATTCACCCCCTGGGTGTGAGCATGAAGCCACAAATCCAGCAGCCAGTCCACAATGATCATGCCAAAGACAGACAATGCACAACCTTCTGGTAGGCCACAATTGGAGGACACAGCAGAACCGACAGCTTGTCGCACTTTAAACCGGCGGGTTTGCCCTGAGACAAAGGAACACCAAGCAGACAGCACCTCAGTAGGAAAGCCCAACACCTTCAGGGCACACCACAAAGGATAGCGAGGGATCGCATTGAACGCTTTCCGAACATCCATGAGGAGGCCATGCACTGGCTGGTTATCAAGAAAAGCAAACTCCAGTGTTTGAGCAACCTGATACCAAATGGCTTTGGCCTGGCGGCCAGGAACTCCACCTTGGATGCTGTCAGGGAGATGATGTGTAATGGTGGCCAAGGCTTCCCGGGCCCGTACTGAAGACCAAACCCGATAGAACAAACTGTAGACCGTAACAGGTCGATAGTCATCTATATGCTGAGCTTGCAAGTGCTTCGCCAAGCTGTTGACAAAACCAGATGCCACTTGGAGAGGCCATGGCTGACCGGCTTCGATGGACTCAAGCAAAGAAACAAAAGCCTGACAGGCAGCAGGAGGAAGAGCCGCTAAGTCCAATTGGCTCACCCCGTCCGGACCTCGACCGGATCGTTTTTTCTTGCGTTTGACTGCCGAACAAAATCGGGAAGAAGTCCAAGGCTGAAAAGTCCAATTCAATGGTGACAAGACCCGTTCTGCAAAGCCACAAATCTGAGTCCATTGGCCCGGAACCACATGATGAGCTTTATTCCACCTAGGAGTCCAAACTTCGTGAAACTTCCCAATGATGTCAGCTTCATGCAAAGTGGCGCTTTCTTGCGTCAAGACTTGACNCATGATGAGCTTTATTCCACCTAGGAGTCCAAACTTCGTGAAACTTCCCAATGATGTCAGCTTCATGCAAAGTGGCGCTTTCTTGCGTCAAGACTTGACGTTTATACCAATACAACTTGTTAATTTGGGGTTGGCGGATCCCATTTCTTTCCTAACACTATTTAGTTCAATATTTTCCACCGTAAAGAAGGTGAGGCCGCCCAGTGAGGTTTGTTTGTTTTTAACCCTTCGTAACTATATTTATATCACCCTGATCAACCCTAGTTAAGTAAGTTATAAGTCAACTTAGCTATCCTAGATCAGCATTGAATCCCACTAAATCCCAATTTTTATCGGTGAAATTTCCATGGTTCCTGTGGCATCACCATATGACAGGCGCCTGTGCCGCTTTGAACTCGATTATTGCGCAGCCCGAGCCCCAGGCGATATTCTAAACCTGTGCGAACCGGAAGATACACAGTATTATGTGATATTATGTATATATATATATATATATGTGTGTGTTCGTATATTTGTATGTACTTGCATATCTTATATTTCATTATAGGTGTTCCAATTGCGGATACAATGGTGATCGATACAACTGGATATAGTGGGATATCAACCAGATATTATTGGGATACAGTGATATCTCTATATATATATATATATGCGTAGTTACATCGAGGACATAGAGAGAAAGAGATCAAAAATACCAAGATCTCATTGGCCAATCGATTCTTAGTGATCTGGTAAACTAACATAGCTATTGAAAATGGCTATTTATAGTGGATTTTCCCATGAAAAATTGTGATTTTCCATAGTTATGTTAGTTTACCAGAGGGTAGATTGGTTCTAAAATGCACTTGCGAGAACCTCTGGTAGAGCAACATAGCTATGGAAAACAACCAATTGAATCGGTCAATCATCTATAAATGGGCCATTGTCCATAGCTACGTTAGGTTTTCAGAGGGTATACAGATACACTGCTAGTGATGTTCCTGTTGGTCACTCCACATCTACACACTTAACATAACACTGATTTTCGAGCCGCCACAAGATTTGTATTTAATTGCTTTATGCGAGGAGCCATGGGCTTTGATTCTATATGCATGATTTGTACATAAGCGACCCAAAGTCAAGACCTTTGATCTGTGTGTATTATATATACATACACAAGGAACTATACCCAGAATATCCCAGAATAATCATAAGTCATATAAACTATATAATATATATATATATATATATGTAGAATCAAAATCAAGATAATGATCACGCCAATGGCAATTATGATAGTCTCAATACTAGGAATACTACTCATAATGGTCATAAGAAGCACAGTAACATACTAACACAGTACTAGTCCTTATTACCACTCATAATGGTAACGACAATAGTTTTATACGTGCAAATGATATCTGGCAAAAGCTTTATAATATAAATATGTATACCCGATATGATGTAGAATTTAAAATACTAATTCTATGGAATTATGACTCAGTTGGAACTCACGCCTGAGGAGCATGAAGCCTGACCGATTGATCTTATCGCTCCCGCGGAAGTCTCTACGTGAAGGCTCCGAGCATCGATATCATTTGGTCGGCTTTCTCTGTTTGAACGAAATATTGTTTTTGAGGTTCACAGGAAAAGCATGTTCTGGTTATTCCTGGTTGGTGCTTTCGAAAAAGATGTGATTCACCCCGATAAAACTTAAACCATGCATCATTTAGTGTTGGGAATCCACCAATTTGGGTTAGTGCGATGTTTATGATTTGGTTGACCGCATTAGTTGATTTTCCACCCTATTTGTGACGATGATCCACATTGACGAGCAGAAAATACGATGGCTTGAACGCACCGACCAGTCTTCAAGGGGGTAGCTCACGGAGTCTTTTGAGCTGAAAGAATCAGCGGGATTAGCAACAAACTACAAGGTGAGGCCCCCAAACGATAGTTAAGTTGGCGCACAGAACTTGGTTAACTCGGGATTCTTGGGGATATAACATGATATATAACTATACTTGAGGGGGTTTCAAAACCAACAAACTTCGGGGGCCTCACCTAGAACGACATGAGAACACAGGACTTGTATAGCTACAACATTCCAGGATGAGTTGCATCAGCAATGTACGGCTGGCCATGCACCGGTCAACACCTGGTGGAGTGACAGTTTGGTGCATGTTGATATCACGCCATGTCAACGGAAGCCTGCAAGATCATGCAAGTGTAAGTTTCGGTGGATTGATTATGATTGCTTTACGAAATAGTGATGGTTGAAACCAAAATTATTTCCTTTGAAATGAAGGTTTCCAAAGTCATGGGGGAACCCCGCATCATCCAAGTCATTAGACCATTTTAGTATTGAACTTAGCTGTTTCGTCACTCGCGTGCTGGCACTCAGCACTCGCGTGCCAGCACTCGCGTGCTCAGCACTCACTCCAATGCTTTTGTCCGGGAATGCATCCTATTAGCCTTTTTGATTTTTATTTAGATAGTGGATGCTTTTATTGGGATTGGAAAAATGCATCAGAGTGATGCTCAGCATGAGAATTGAAAGGGAATTCCGAAAGGAAGCTGGTTC
>BGPT01000002.1:393823-483953 GCA_003297045.1 Symbiodinium sp. clade C Y103
TCAGAGTGATGCTCAGCATGAGAATTGAAAGGGAATTCCGAAAGGAAGCTGGTTCCATGTTCCGTAGCCATGGAGCTTCTCACTCAGGAGAGGTCTGAGATCTCACTCAGGAAATTCCAGATTACACCCGGAAACTGCCTAAATGCTTTTTGGGGGCCTAGCAAATTGCATCTGTCACCTTCCCAGCCAACTCTGCGACCAGACCCGGNCCTAAATGCTTTTTGGGGGCCTAGCAAATTGCATCTGTCACCTTCCCAGCCAACTCTGCGACCAGACCCGGGGTGGATTATTTTTCCCCCGAACAATGACTTTACAGCCCCGAAACTGTCCCCAATGCTCTTCCACCACTGCATGCTCCGCATTTCAGGTCAAGATAGGATGTGATTTTACTAAAAAGGATGGAAACCAAGTCTCTGACGGAAATTCCAGATTACACCTGGAAACTGCCTAAATGCTTTTTGGGGGCCTAGCAAATTGCATCTGTCACCTTCCCAGCCAACTCTGCGACCAGACCAGAGGTGGATTATTCCTTCCCCGAACAATGATACTACAACCCCGAAACTGTCCCCAATGCTCTTCCACCACTGCGCGCTCCGCATTGCAGGTCAAGATAGGATGTGATTGTACTAAAAAGGATGGAAACCAAGTCTCTGACGGAAANTGCGCGCTCCGCATTGCAGGTCAAGATAGGATGTGATTGTACTAAAAAGGATGGAAACCAAGTCTCTGACGGAAATTCCAGATTACACCCGGAACTGCCTAAATGCTTTTTGGGGGGCTAGCAAATTGCATCTGTTACCTTCCCAGCACACTCTGCGACTAGACCCGGGGTGGATTATTTCTCCCCCGAACAATGATTTTACAGCCCCGAAACTGTCCCCAATGCTCTTCCACCACTGCGCCCTCCGCATTGCAGGTCAAGATAGGATGTGATTTTACTAAAAAGGATGGAAACCAAGTCTCTGGCGGAAATTCCAGATTACACCCGGAAACTGCCTAAATGCTTTTCGGGGGCCTAGCAAATTGCACCTGACACCTTCCCAGCCAACTCTGCGACCACACCCGGTGTGGATTATTTTTCCCCCGAACAATGATTTTACAACCCCGAAGCTGTCCCCAATGCTCTTCCACCACTGCGCGCTCCGCATTGCAGGTCAAGATCGGATGTGATTGTATTAAAAAGGATGGAAACCAAGTCTCTGACGGAAATTCCAGATTACACCCGGAACTGCCTAAATGCTTTTTGGGGGCCTAGCAAATTGCACCTGACACCTTCCCAGCCAACTCTGCGACCACACCCGGTGTGGATTATTTTTCCCCCGAACAATGATTTTACAACCCCGAANGGGGCCTAGCAAATTGCACCTGACACCTTCCCAGCCAACTCTGCGACCACACCCGGTGTGGATTATTTTTCCCCCGAACAATGATTTTACAACCCCGAAACTGTCCCAATGCTCTTCCACCACTGCGCGCTCCGCATTGCAGGTCAAGATAGGATGAGATTGTATTACAAAGGATGGAAACCAAGTCTCTGACGGAAATTCCAGATTACACCCGGAACTGCCTAAATGCTTTTTGGGGGGCTAGCAAATTGCATCTGTCACCTTCCCAGCCAACTCTGCCACCAGACCCGGGGTGGATTANGGGGCTAGCAAATTGCATCTGTCACCTTCCCAGCCAACTCTGCCACCAGACCCGGGGTGGATTATTTCTCCCACACCAAGATGCTTTTCTGGACCCAGTAAAAAAAGCATTCATACAACAAGGTGTTTTCTGGCCCGTTGAGGTTTCAAACTTCAGTGGATGCGTTTTGCGGATCTAACTAAAAGCATTTACATACATGTCAATGCTCAAAACCCACTNAAGGTGTTTTCTGGCCCGTTGAGGTTTCAAACTTCAGTGGATGCGTTTTGCGGATCTAACTAAAAGCATTTACATACATGTCAATGCTCAAAACCCACTCCGTGACGAACTTGCGTGCTAGCACTCAGCGTTGCGCGTGCTGCGTGCTGAAGCTGCTCAGCACTTTACACTTTACACTCCACAGTCAACACTTTACACTCCACACTCTTCACTTTACACTTTCCACTCCACACTCCACACTCTAGACTTTCCACTTTACAGACAACACTCCACACTCGACACTTCACACTTTATACTTTAAACTCTACACTCTACACTTTATACCCCACACTCTACAAATTGCACTTGACACTCTTCATTCCACACCTTACACTTGACACATCTTTACACTTTTCACTTTCCACTTTTCACTTCCCACATTTCACTTCCCACTCCAAACTCTACAATCTACACTCTACACTTTACACTTTCCACTTTTCGCTTTGCACTCCACACTCTAGACTTTACACTTTACACTTCACACTCTACACTCCACACACTGCACTTTACACTTTACACTTTAAATTCCACAGTCTGCAATTTACACTTTGCACTCCACGCTCCACACTTTACACTTTTTACCCCACACTCCACACTCTACAGTTTGCACTTCACACTTTACTTGGCACTCCACGGTCTAAACTCTACCCTCTACACTTTTTACTATGCACTCCACACTCTACACTTTGCACTCCACAGTTTACACTTTACACTTCACACTTGACACTCTACACTGTCCGCTCCATACTTTACACTTTGCGCTTTCCACTCTACACTTTGCACTCTACACTCCACACTTACACATTACACTGCACACTCTACACTGCACTTCACACTTTGCATTTTACACTCTACAATTTACACTTTACACCCCGCACTCCACACAGTACACTTTTTACTTCACACTCCACACTCTACACTTTACAATTTACACTCCACAGTCTACACTTCACACTGCACTCTTCGCTTCACACTTTCCACTCCACACCCCACACTCTGACTTTCCACTTTACAGACTGGACTCCACACTCTACACTCTACACTTTACACTTTACACTCCACAGTCTACACTTTACACACCACCCTCTTCACTTTACACTTTCCACTCCACAATCCACACTCTAGACTTTCCGCTTTAGAGACTACACTCCACACTCCACACTTTACACTTCACACTTTAAACTCTACACTCTACACTCCACACTCCACACTTGACACTTTACACTCCCCACACTACACTTTAAACTCCACAATTTCCATTTCACCACTCTACACAGTACATTCCCGACTCAACACCCCACTGTCTTCACATTCCACACTCTGCACTCCACCACCTGCCACACTCCACAGTCTACACTGATACAACAGGGAAAGAATGTACAAAACTGTTGAAATAACTTGCTTCGCACAAGTGTTTTACGTGACTGCATTCGGGTTCGCTGGTTGGTCTTTAGTTTTCTCCGACGTCCTGGACAAATATTTAATGTCATATTTTTACATACTACTATCTGACATCTTCTCTGAAATTCTATTTGGTATTCTACCTGGCACTCTATCTGACATATATTCTGACATTTTTGCTGGCATTCGATCTGGCATTCCTATCTGACATATTCTGGCATTCTATCTGACATTTTACCTGACGTACATTCTGTCATTCTGTTTCACATATATTCCCACACTCTACCTCAGGGACCTGACATTTTAACAGGCATTTTGTCTGACATTCTCTCTGCCATTCTACTTGACATTCGATCTCTGGCATTCCTATCTGACATATACCCTGACATTGTACCTGGCATTCGATCTGACATTTTTCTGACATCCTTTCTACGATTAGCTGGCATTATCTGACATTTTATCTGACATTCTATCCTGCAATCTGGTTTTTGATGTTTGCATCTATCTGGCATTCTATCTGACATAAGATTCGGGTCCAAAGAGGCCCAGTGAATGGAAGGGGTACCTGAACCTGTACCTGTACCTACCCGGCCGTGCTGTTGAAGTCTAGACACCTTCACCTGGCAGGTGAAGTAGTGTAATGCAACTGCAACATATATGTATATATATATATATATGCATATACGTAAATAATGTCACGCAATGTAAATGCAATGTATATAACGTAACGTCATGCAACGTATTGTATACATACACCCCTATGTCCCCATTGTGGTTAGTTGTATACCCCGAGCTTTGTTCTCTATTTTCTCAAATCCTACCACTTGAAACCGCCAGTGGACCTGGGTGAATGAAGTATAGCGACCTCACTGTGATGCCACGAAAATGATTTTGATGGTTGGTAAGGGAACTATCCTAGTTCCCCAAATGGCTGAGCATTTCCGACCGGTCATGCTCTGCTTGCGGGGGTGTCGCCGGCTTCTTGGGAAGATGGATGGCCGAACATTTCAGATTAGTGAAATACTATTATTCAGATTCATCCAGATACATATATGTATATACACTTGTCCGTAATGTCAACCCTACATCTTTTTTTATACCCCAAAAAAGGGAGTTCATCTGCCACTAGAATAGTACAGGTGGTGTAGCACTGTTATGTTTGCTGCTTCACCTGCAGCCCATGAAGTACTTTGATATATCTACAGTTACCATAAACCATAACCTCGCAACCAACTTGGCTATTAATCCATCATAGATAGCATTCTATTTGGTTGAATCTCAATTTTCGTTGGGAAAATCTATGGATTGGATTTCTGCTGGAGACTGTCGAGGCCGGCTGTGCCACGGAACACCACCTCGCCGTTTTCGTCGGGGGATTTGACCGACGGTGAACCAACGGGAGATGGTCATGGGCGGCGCTGGCAGATCTAAATATCAATGGAACATCAATTGCTAGGATATGTTTTTTTGAAAAAACACCCTTCAAACCCAAATGTTTGGTTGAACACCGCATTTTCCCGTAAGGAAGACTTGTGCCATGAATTGGGTTATCCAAACCATTTTCAACAACACACCCGGTGTAATTAGCTGGTACTGCTTGTAACTTAAGGTCCATCCCCTCATCTACCGTTGCAAAGCTGAACCCATCCCCACTAGAAATGAGCACGCAACTTACGTCATGGATTGACCGAAACTTTGGGGGAACTAAGTCGAGGGTGAGTTATTACCCTCTGGTAAACTAACATAGCTATTGAAAATTGCCATTTATAGTTGATCTTCCCATTAAAAATGTGATTTTCCATAGTTATGTTAGTTTACCAGAGGGTAGTGGAGGTGAGAACTGAACATGAACCAAATTGATCCTGCCTTCAACAAGCCCTCCCTGGGCTAACACTGGGCTAACAAGGGGCTCACAAGGGGCTTACAATGACCTTGCAGGAACTTGCCGTTTATAGCTTGAATGGCTCAATATGAAACCTCCAAACTGTTTCCTCCCAGGCTTGCGTGTGACATCATAGCACAGCCTCCTTTTGCTCGAAAGAACACTGCTCTCTTTGTCTCAAAAATCCCTCGGCGTTCGCTTCGCTTCGGCGAAGCGGGTGAGCGTCAATATATTCAACTCTTCGAATCATCTCATCCTGCAAGAACCGAATTAGAATTTTGGACCTCGGAGCCCTGTCCCAATGAGAAAGTCCTTGACCTGGGCTGCATGGATGCTTTTTTCGGGATAAAGTGGATGGCATGGAAATAGCCGCCCATCCCAACCTGTGGAGAAAAACATGATGGAATCTTAGGAACGCCTCAAACGTGTCCAAGATCCAAGAAATAAAGCTTGATTTCACCTGCAGCCCCCCAAGTGAGGGATAGTGCAAGGACCTTTGACCAAGTGGGTTAGCTTGAAAATAGGCTACCCCCAATTCCAATGGATTAGAACTTCAATTTCCTTATTTTCCAGTGATCATAGATGGGGATATGAGGGTTTCCTAAAATGGGGGTAGCCAAAAATGGATGGTTTATAAGGGAAACCCCTACTAAAATGGATGATTTAGAGGTACCCCTATTTCAGGAAACCTCTATATCACCTGTTTTCAGACCCATTTTTGTAAACCACAGATGTCACGGTTGAGCGCAACGTCCTGGGCTTTGGGGCAGAGCTCTAGCTCCGTTCAGATGGACTCATGCTCGCAGCGTTCTAGCGTTCAAGCGAGCAGAGAGGCAGTTCGCTGGTAATGAAACATAGCCATCGATGATGACTATATTGATGACTTTCTATATATATATACATATATGGACTATTGTATATGTTTGCCACATTTTACAACATTCTAATATTTTACAAGGGTCTTTTCCAACCGCGAAGAAGATCCTGACTTTCCGTTGTGGCACATGTTGCTGCGCCAGGAGGAAGGACATCCTTAGAGATCCGAATGACCATCATGACTCAATTAGGACAAGCTTAGCTTAGCTGGTTAAACTTTTAAACCACGGAGGAGCATCAGAATATCAAGTTTGATGAGATCTTCATGTATTCTGGAGTATTGCTTGAAGGCTTCAATTCTGCAGGCCGGGCGGCCCTATACTTGAATTACCTGGCCAAAGACTCACCGGCG
Source organism: Symbiodinium sp. clade C Y103 (assembly GCA_003297045.1). Taxonomy (NCBI): domain Eukaryota; class Dinophyceae; order Suessiales; family Symbiodiniaceae; genus Cladocopium; species Cladocopium sp. clade C. The sequence goes on from BGPT01000002.1 coordinate 400,240, forward strand.
AACAGCCATGGAATATATCGACTCAACTGGAACTGCACCGTTTCAACTCGAAGCCAGCAGGGTACTTGGAGGAGCATCCCACGAATCTACAAGTTGCTTAGGCTATTGTTGTTCCTGCCGCTTTGTTGGACACTACTCACTGGTGGTTGGTGAATTTGGTAGGGGTCGGACAAATCATCCAGCGGTTTCAATCCCCTTTTGGTTGGTCAACCCCTTGCCCCGCTGGCTCTTCAGTGACACGATGCTGCTGCTCTGCCGCAAAAATACATCACCACCGTGCCGTAGGCCAAGGTTACGACTCAGGTCTGACAAGTCATTTTTTTACTATTGGACTTGTGTTTTTATGGTGGTTTGAGGAACAACAGTTGGGTTTGAACCCGCAAAAATAGTGGTGTGTTAAAGTGGTACAATCGGGATACAATGGGGATCATCTAGATGAGTTATAACGACGTCACTGCGACGTCACTGGAATGATGGTCTGTAAGGGTAGCTATTCCCAAAATGGCCTTATTTCAGCTTTGTGGATTATTAAGTGTGTCCAGATAATTTGAAATATCCAATCTGGAACAATTAAAGAGACCTCGCCATGACTCGGGGAATCACCCCAAAACCGGCTAGGCCTTCCCAGACTCCAACCGGTGGGGTAAGGCATTGAGTTGTTGACCGTAGTTCTCCCTGTAGAGTCTCCATCTGAGGGTGCAACATTGTGCAACTCCTATGATGCACATCGATGCCAATTTTTAGAAGCCGCATTCTTTGAGTAACTGACAATCTTCTTGCTTGTTGATCCATCTGTTGGGGAGGACACTTCTTGGCTAATAGCCTGCCAATGCCTTTCATCGCCACCGGGGTGCTGATCTCATTTCACTTTCATATGGGTTTCTTTGAACATCGGGTCCACTCCATTTCTTTGATCCTTGATCATCATGATCATCATGATTTATCAGGATCATCATTTCCCCCCCACATTTGACATGAACTGGCCTCTAAAGTTCCCCATCAGCCAACAAAAACATACAAAAACCATCTTCTTGGGATTGGTTCCCCATCAGCTGTTGGCTCGTCACCACTTATCAATGGATTGGTTAATGGGAAAATTTACAGGAAACCTCTATATTTCATGGGAAAATCTATGGTTTCCTGTAGATTTTCCCTTAAACCAATCCAGTGAACTTTGGGTCTCCATGGTTGACCTGGACTAACTGCTGCCTACGTGTTGTGCCATTGTGCCGAGCGGTGTGCTGGAAAGAGGCCACCCGCACGCGGAGGGTATATTTGCCCTGATGAACGATGCTGCAGTCCATGAACGCTTGCGATTTACACATTAGGCATACAGGATGTATATGTATGTATTGTTATAAGTTATTACCATAATAATAGCATTTTATGTTTTACATAGTAACATTATGAATATACTGTATTTTGCACATATTATTATTATTACCATTCTTGTTATTTGTATTCTTATCATTATCGTTACGCATAGTATATGTATTTGCACTATTCAAAGCTGGATAGGTGAAAGCTCTCACTGAAGCCCAGATGAGATAGATATGGAAAACCATTCCCTTTTTTCTCAGACCACTTCCTTGGGAAAGCATAGGGAGATACGGATCTGAGGGTCTCTCTAAGCTGGTACTTTGGGGTGACATGCAGTTTATGATGGTTTAAATATTCATGGAACCTATGGAATCTAGAAAATATATGAAAATATGTCATTCGATATTTGTAGGTGTGTGCTAGTATACTCACAAGCTCCATAGACGAGAGTTTGCTCATGACGTGGCGTCACGAGGCGGGCGATCAACTCTTTAAATCTATCTGACTTCCAGTAGGAATCCCGGAATCCATCTGAAAAAGGACGAAAGCGGCGTCAGAGGATGCAGAAACTCTGCAGGCCCACAGCATCTGAGGGTTTTAGTGGGATCCCATATGGGTCCCAGAATATACAGCAGAATATCACACCTGACATCCAGCAATCATTGGATTGGTTAATGGGAAAGTTTACAGGAAACCATGGATTTTGCCATTAAATATAGAGGTTTCCTGTAAATTTTCCCTTAAACCAATCCAATGAACCAAAATGAACATCTGAAAACATCCACGAATTTTTCAATCATCTTCAATCAGAATAGCATGCTGCAATCCACATGGGGGTTGTTCCAAGATGCGGACCCCAATCTCTTGGTTCAGCACATCACACAATTTTGGGTACTATCCATTCTCCATCTTGAGGCCGACCCAACGGTGAGAGTCATCCTTTCGCACTCTTCAAACACAACAGAACATGGAAAACAGCATGGAAAACAAGATGGAATGTCTTTGCATAGTATATGGAGGACCTTTCCAAGTTTTTCCGAAACCTGGGGAGCCTCGCCAGCTGCAGGGCCTTGACTGGTGCCCTTTGACCCCGGTCCGTGCCATTTCACCACACTGAGGTGTGCTTCGATACTGGCGCGATTGGCCGTGCGGAGCTGAGTAGCTTCGCCTGTGGTAAACTAACAGTTCGAGGTAGAAAAACCCATGGTTTCCATAGGAAAATGATCCACAAATGGTTGGGGAACACCGCATCTATACTTCGATACCATATTGTTAGTAAAGCATTGCCATAATCATAAACCACCCATATGTTGATGATTTATACCACCCATAAAAATGGTATTATTTTGCAAGTCACTTATATACTATATAACATTATATACTATTTTGCAGAATCAGAATCCATGGTACATATTACGGTCATACATGTAATTGAAGGATTAAACAATAAACATGGGAACACACAAACATCAACCGTAAGATGCTATCATGGGGTGGACTATTCCTTTCTCATTATATAGGTTTGTATGAAAATTGGGCGCCCTAAAAATTGATAGTTAATCATCACCTTTCCCACTAAAATTGTTTTTTGGGGCATAAGACATTTTCTAAGAAAGCCATACATATACATATACAATATGTTCTCATATATTGGGATAGTACGATGTACAACATGTTGACATTTTACGATACCTTATGATACATGATGATACATTATGATGATTCATTATGATGATATATTGTGATGATATATTATGATGATATATTATGATGATATCTGATATACTATGATGATAGATTATGAGGATACATATGATGGTTTATGATGATATATTATGATGTGTTATGACATACTATGATACGTTTTGATATTATGACATGATTCGATATATTTTGGTGTGTTCTGATATACAACTGTATATTATTGTACATATACACAATGATAAGATTGATACCTGCATGGGTTTGAGACGACGCGCACAGTGTTTCTGGCATTATTTTGATGTAGGCTTGAGACTGAGACAGGTAGAATATATACCTTTACGGTTATATACGTATATATACAGCATATTATATATAGATACACAGTATGTATACGAACCCCATTCAACCATCATCTCTATGTCGAGGCCCCATTGGTGTCCTTTTGCGCTCCATCTCTGCTTGTTTCATCATCTGCCGGCGATTTCTTAGGCACCATTGTGCTACCACTTCTTGCTGCTGATTCGAGTCAGGGGAACAACTTTTCAGGTGAAGCGTGCAAAAAAAACTGGTCATTGAACATGATCAGGTTTGTTTGAGTAGTCATCTTCAATTGCCAGAGGGCTTTCCGCATTCAATCCTTAAAAAAAATCACCATGTTGATCCAAACAGGGATGGGTCAAAATCTTTGATTCCCATAGAAGAAGAACCATCCATTCAGCAGCGTTCCCTTCCCGGTACCGTTTGGGGACGGGTAGTTTTGATTCATTTCCATTTCTCGCCCACGGCGGAGGCCTTCATGGGGCAGATGAATATCGTCCCTGTGTTGGGTGAGTCCTTTAACCAGGCAAGGCCCACACATTCCACAGATTGAGTTCCCAACCTGGTGGTTGAAACCACCTGTTTCACCATGAACATGCAAAAAGGTTTTTTTTGGGGTTTTGACCTGGTTTCTCACTGAGTTCCTCGGGGATGAACTAGGGATGAACTAAGCCTAACTCGCTGGGAAGCCTCATCCAAGCACCATACAGCGGCATTTTGAAGATTTGGACCCATCCCATTTTTACGATGGGTCTACGGGTTCATATGGGTTCATCATTTTGAAGAATGGATGGTTCTAGATCCTCAAATCCATGGATTGGGGATGGCGAAAAACCACCAACCAGTCACTGTGAACTCAATGCTCGAAAATGGTCTTGTCTACCTGACAGGCATAGTTTAAGAAATATGGTGATGGAGGGCCAATAGGGTCAATGGGGTCGTTTCAAATCACCATGTTTCTGTAGATTGAACAGCAACATTTGGAGGTTTCCATAAATGGGGATACCCCAGTTTATAATGGACAATCCCATTCAAAATGGATGATTTAGGGGTACCCCCATCCCATTTTTGTGTTGGTTGAACACGAAAAGCCTGTGGTTGGGATTGGTTGGGTGTTGGCCAGGTGTTTCCCTGTCTCATCGCGCTGCTGTGCTGCTGCAACATCTTCAACGTGCGCACCTTTGTTGTGCAGATGCCCCTGGCAATGTACAAAACTACGAATTGCCTCTTGGAAATAAATCGTACGGCTGAAACCTATGTAGCCGTAAATGTAGCGATAGAGCATCCGGGAAAGAACTAGCATCAGACTTAGGGATGTTAGGCAGATTTTGGTGTTTCTTTTGGTGTATATATATATAATATAAACACGTAAATGTAATCCCTTCCCTCTCCTACTCCCGAAAGGGGCCCTAATTTTTTGAATAGATCTAGACCAGGGTTTAGTTTGGGTATGTTCAGAATTTGTGAGGCGGGATTATGAACTCTCCATCTCGTCGGGGGCACCCAATGCCGCACCCCGACCTGGCTGTCCCATGAGTGGCTCCGCCGGAAAAAGTTTGGTATCTCACTGGTTGTTTCAGATCGTTCTGACCATTTTCCATTTTCATCCTGCCATGTTCTTGAAGAGATTGAAGCCATGAAGTTCAGAACATGTTTGAGTTTTTGCGGCTCCGAAGAGTCAGAGAGACATCGTCTTCACCTCAAATGATGAACCTCTAGTCTAATTGCAATATTTGAGGTCATTAGGAAACCTCTGACAATAAGACGATTGGCAAGGGTGCTTCTCGATGTGTCCCGAGGGTTTAGTTTTGAGGGTTTTAAGCTGGTTACATCCAGAGTAATATGCAGAATTGTCAGATAAATATCCAGATATGGACGTGGCCAAATCTTTTTTTACCCGTCGCCACCATGTTGGCTGCCTTCCTTTGTCAGGTATACTCGCGCTTCTTACAGTTCTTCACTTTGGGTGTGATGGAGTGCGCTGACAAAGTCATGGGGGGGTTCGGGGTTCATGACCACTCTTTGGGTAGCGGAAAGTCATCCAAAAGTACCCAAGATTTGAGAAACCAAATGGCCGACACCCTGTCAACGGTGGTTTATGATTGTAGGGAAATCACCCTACTTTGTGCAGTATATTTCAGGATGGCAACGTATTTTCAGCATCTTTCAGCCTGATCCTGCAGTTAAAAATGAAACCTTGACTCAACTTGCGAAGAATTTTTGCTCGTGCTGAAATCACGATAGGTTTTCGAGACGCAGCATGGCTTTAAACCTCTGAACAGTTGTGAACTCTTTTCTTCTTGTATAAATCTCTAGTTTTTCTCTCTCAGGCTGTCCAATGTTCTGGACATCTATATTATCTCGATTGGGTGGCTATACTATACCAGATAGCAAGTGCTTGCCCTGGTTTCGCAAGCGCAACCTGGAGTGGCCTCTCACCTCCAAATTATGGGACAGACCTTTGCAAGTTGGTTCCAATCCCCACAGTTATTTGATGTTCTTCTACCCTTTCAACTTGCCCGATCATGGTGGTACCCTCTCAAAGTACCCCCTCAGAAATGATCGAACAGTAATACACCACATTTTCCATCATCTCAGCATGACTTAGCGAACGGCGCACCTCGTTTCTTGGGTGTCGCGTTCGGTGCTGCCAGGTTCGAACTGGGTGAGGCTTCGGCTGGAGACGATCCGTTCGGAGCCTTGGGTACCATAGATTTTCCCCATGGAAAATGAAAGCCTCCATCTAGAATTTATGATGTGATGATTGAAAAACTGCGAAACTCATTGCCGGATCACTAGTCGAATTGATGGGGGAAGCCATACAGTAAATAACATACCGTAATATACATATGTATATATATATAATTATATATATATATATATATTTGTATTATAACATAAAAAAAAAGAACGTTGTTGGACATTGTGACATGTGTTGGAAGTTGTTCTCCGCGGCGATGTCATGAATTCGTTCCTAGACACTCAGGCAACCAGAATATGCATAGTTGCATGATATGAAATGAATATGGGCCTGAAAATGCGGGATCGCCAATTCCAATGGATTATGATAATGATCATTAATGATCCCTTGTTTTCATGGCCATTTGCAGTTTTTTTTTTTTCCCACCAATTTTTTAGAGTATGTCGAAGTGTAAGTTTTTCCATCAACCCTAGGGCTGGCATCCCAAAGACTTCTTCCTCCCCAGGTTTCAACCGCGGCCTTTGCCCAAGGCTGACGGACGGAAAGCAGCTGGTGGACCGAGAACGACGGCGTCGGGTCGAGGTGCCATGGTTTTCGATGGAACGATGTGGAAATCCATGGTGGTTTCCATTGGAAAAGTATCTTTATAAAGGTGTTTCTTCTATTAAATCTATTTACCATCTGGTAAATTAACATAGACCCTGGCAAATAGGGATTGGAAGATTAGTTTCCTCTAAAAATAGCTATTCTCAGGGTCTATGTTAATTTACCAGAGGATACATCTTTGTGAATTTACTGAGGGCAATATCAAATACAACCAGAAAAGATCTTTTGGGGTCCCTCGGGCATTTAATCATAGGAAGGGATTGGTCAGTCTCCTAATTTCCGGGGAATTGTGTCAGGGGTTTTACACACATACTTACTTACTGCTGCTGGGTCATCTAATCTGTCATTGGGAAATTCGATCCCTCTATTTTGAATGGGAAAACATATGAAATACAAAAAGGTCGTTTCGTTGAAACGGATTGCCAGGCTACATTACCAGTGGTAGAATACATCTATTTCCACACCTGCCGGGTCAGGGTCTCTAGATTTTAGCAAAGGTGCCACTGATCCTCTTTCTCTTCTTCCTCTTCCTCCTTCTTCCTTCTTCCTCGTCTCCTCCTTCTGTCAGCTCCGGATGTTTTTGTGCCACGCCTGGACCCGAACTGCAGATCGCACGCTGCGGTGGCTGTGGAGTGTGCCTGGACCCGACCGCCATATGGCAAGCGCAGGAGGCTGTGGAGTGCGCCGGGACCCGAACAGATAGAATGCCAGCTAGAATGTCAGAATAGATGTCAGGAAGAATCTCAGTAGGCAGTGCCCATGTCAGATAGAATGTCAGAATAGACGCCAGATAGAATGCCAGAAAGTATGTCAGAATAGACGCCAGATAGAGTGTCAGAGTATTACCAGAAAGAATGTCAGATGAACGTCAGAATACACATATATACACATATACTGCATATATACATACATATACTGCATATATACATACATATGCATGTATATATATATATATATGTATATCCAATACATACTTCCAGATGCAATGTCAGAAAATATTTCAGAGTATGTGTCAGGGTGGGGATCACTCGAAGAGGGTAATTTTGGTTGCCATGTAAGTGAGGGTGTCCCGGGAGTGGAGATGGACTCTGGGCAGAAGATCCTGGCTTGACGCACGAGGAACTGGGTATGGTTCGACCGTGTTTACCTATTTTTACAAGTATTTATGATTATACATGTACTTCTACCTAAGTATTTACTGTACATAATTATTTCCTATATTTGCCTATACTTAGCCACCAAACTGCCTGGTCAAAGGTGAGGTTCTGGAATTTACTTAAGGATAAAGCTGCCATGCAGAAGGGACCATTTATCTGGTTGGTGATATCTATTGGACATGACATCGTCATCCCTGCCTGGCAAACATCATCCCTGTTTTGCCACCCCATTGAGTTTAATGTGACAGCTTAATGTTCCTGTTTTGCTGCTTGGTATCCCTTTCACAAACTGGCGATTTGGGAAATTTGTCATTTTCCAGCGTCACCTGGCATGATGATCCCAGAAACTCTCAGATTTTCGGAGCTCACAGATGTTCAAACCACGAAATACGATGAAATACGTACCTAGCTGTTCCATCCTCTTCACTCTCACTGGGCGGGTCAAAAACACCAAGGCAGAGTCTGTTTTTAGTGGGGCAAACCAATACTTTTGCACGTTCATTGCCGGTCAAACAAGGCTGGGAAGTGAGATCCCAATGGCACCAAAAACCTATAAGATAAATGTATTGTTTTACTTGGGACCCTGTCATTGAAACATTGAAGTAAGCAGAAACCTAAGTGGCATGAGGTGACGTAAGGGTTTGGGGTATGCTTAATACCAAACGATTTGTGCATCGAAGAAGTCATGACTTGTACTGGGTAGAAGTGGTGAATCTTCCGGCTTAGATTCCCAGAATCAGCACCCAATTCCTCACTGGGTTGGAAAATCGGGAAAAAAACATATTTTATCTATAATATATGTATATATATATATACCACCAAGTATTTTCTTTCATCCTCAAATCCATATATATATATATATATATACATGTATATACAAATGAAACCACTAACTGAAATTTGTTGATTCCATTGAAGCCACCATATTTCAAACATGTTCAAAGCATTGCCCCACCACGATTGCTCCAACCCAATTACAGCATTTTTTGGCACAGCCCAAAACGGTTCACGGTGAAATCCTTCTCTTTGGGGGGTTACCCTCTGGTAAACTAACATAACTATGGAAAATCGCCATTTTTTTAATGGAAAAGCAACTATTTCTATGGTCATTTTCAATAGCTATGTTAGATTACCAGAGGGTACTATATTACTATACATGAGTCTGAAACCCACGGGGTTTTTGCATGGTGGCCAGGAATGCGACTTGGAACTTCAAGGCAGAGCAGCTCCCTTCTTCGTCCCAGCCTGAGTTGATACGTATAATTATATATATATATATACATAGACACGGTATATACATAGAATCAATGGACACAAAACCATCAATTGGATGGATAATTCCTGTTTGGATGACCTAAAAGTCAGGTTCGTTTGCTCTTGTAGACTGGCTTTGGAATGAGTTCCTTGTTTAGTTGGCCTTGGCTGTACCATGGCTGTACTATGGCTTAGGATTGCAAATGGGTCCAGGGATTTGGGATCCTCAACTTGGTGGAGACATTTTCGAAAGGGGCCTTCCATTCAAAACAATCCCCTTAAGTGTAAGTTTCTGAGGCAAACATGGATCAGAACCCAGGGTTTTGGATCCATGGTTGCGACGCATTTTTGCATTCAGTGGGCTGGTCTGAAAAATTGGGCGCCCCCAACAAATCCCAGGTTGATCAGCTTATTTTTTGTCAAACTTGCCATAAATCAAAGTATGCCACCATATGCCACCATTTTCAGACAAACCCAAGTGGGATTTCAGAAAGTGGTCTCACACTGGAGCCTGGATTAGAGTGTGGATCTCCATGATTTGGGTGATTCTATGTCTATCCCTCCGGTAATCAAACGTGGCAAGCTGGGAAATCCCCTACAAAAAAGAGGTTTTGATGGGAAAAATCATCTATAAATATATAGTGGATTTTCCTTTGCCATGTTTGATTACCAGAGGGTATATAAATATACTGCAATGGTATATATGTATATATATATATATATATATACATGATCCCTCTCAATGACATCCAATGCCACGATTTCTTTGCCCATCTGTTATTTCTTCACTGTTTGCTATGGAAAATGGATGATGATGTGGCGCATTTGGTTTGATGATCTACCCGTTTTGGAAACTGGTGATTTTCCATAGCAAACTCTAAGTTTACCAGCGGGTAATTTGCATGTTTCAGGGGTAGATCACCATTAATAGGTCACAATTATCACCCCGTCGTTGCTGTTTAAACCACATGTTATATCCCTACATCCCCGTACATCAACATTCATCAGCGTACATCAACAGGACGTGTATCCCGGATCTCCTGTGGCTGTTCAAGCTGGAGCAATTATGATTAGTAAGAGGAATCATGTCAAAATAATTCAACATATGTCTAAATGCAGGAGGTGGATCAGACTTCCATTTTTTTTAAGATTCCAATTCATTGCTCAATCGTTCTGATGATTCCCATGGATTCCCATTTGAAATTTCATGGCCATAGTCCTAGAATTCATTCAGCAAGCTCAGCGAATCTGTGAATTTCTAGGCCTCGGCGGCACCTGCAGGATGAGTGCGCCATGTTTCACCTGGATGGGTCAGCCAATCTGGGTGAGTTTCAGGATGACATTTCCAAGTTTCAATTGGGGTACCCAATTGACAATGACAACGGGTCAACATTTCACTTGACAGAGATGAGACGGATCCTTTTTTTTTGGGAAAGCACGTCAAGCATTGCAGATTTGGGTGCCACGACTTGACCCATGCCGGAATGAGCGAATGACCAGGTTTTCCGTGGTGGGTGTCTCTCAAAGATCACTGTGGCTTCGAACCACAAAAATCTCGGGCCCAAAGATGTCTGGAAATTGGACGAGATCCACAGAAGTCCGAAGTCTAGAATTCTCAAAGTAGGTCTGAAGATTGGCTGGAGATAATAATATCTGTATCTATATCTATATCTATATCTACATCTATATATATATATATATGTATCCATAAATCATGATAAATCCATTGAATAGCCATTGAAGTTCACAGATATATCATGATAGATCCAGCAAGACAAAAATTGGGAAACTAAAACTTTGGAAGAACATTCTCCAATTAATCATTGATCCCATCCCACTTGACACCCCCTCAATGGTCCCAAATATGTGTAAGTCTCCTACCACATCAATGGCTTCTGGGGGTGTCCCGCCCAAAATCTGATGGCTACAATCCCAGGAGTCCTACTGATGAATTCTGGATGATATACGGATATCCTATGTATGTACGGTATTTTTTTTTTTTTCTCACGGCACAATGCAACTCTGTCGATGCGGCCCTACCAATGTGAATTCGACAGCCGGGCTCTGTCAGCCGGCATAGTCCTGGCCAAGCTGCGTCTGGAATGCCTGTACAAACAATGGACGGCAGGAGGCTAGGAAGTCAACCATGGACTGCCCGTGCTCAACACTGGGTGTCTCATGGATCGCAAGATGCATCGCCCAAGCCAATGCTCTGCAAAGCGACGGTGGGTATTCCTTCAATCTGGTAGTCGCCCAACTGCCATCATGGAGTTTACCAATCGAAGATCTTTGAGGAAGCTCCGATGTCACCCAATGCGCACGCAGGACAGAGAGAAGGTTGGGCAAGTTCAGACTATACAGCATGGTGGGTTTTGGCGTAGGGGCGCCAAACAACCCCTGGCACAGGGAATGAACTTGTGCTCCTGGGAGCTGCTTCAGCAAATGGAGGACAGGAAGCCTCCAAATGGAGGATACATCTTCATCCGAAGGATCCGCTGGATGCTCCAGGATTCCAACACCGTTGACCCTTGCAAGGCGCAGCAAGCACATGAGCGCAAAGGTAAGAAGGTCGTTTCCCATGAGGACTTGTAGAAGTTCTCGGATGCGAAGACATGAAAGACCCCAGAGGAAATCCGCCGTTCGCACAGGGCGAGGTCCAGAAACACCAGGGCTCAGTGCTGCTTTTCGGGCTTTGCTCCATGTCTCACATGGAGGCCCGCCTAAGAACCCCACTACCTGTTGACAATCAATTGCACGAAACCAAAACATCTGCGTGTGTTGGTTGGCTACATCGCCGAGGGCAATGTCATATAGAATGTCAACTGATGCAGTATGAAGGAGGATCCCATCCGACTGCGAAGCTTGGAATTGGTCCAGAAAAAATTGGAAATCTCCTTGCCGTCGACGCCCAGCAAACGCATGAAGGACCACACGGTCACTGCACCACTGTCTAGGCACGGAAGCAAAAATAGAGGTATCCAATTCAAAGTCAACGCAAGCATTCTCAATATCAGGCAAAGTCTGGAATGAAGAAGATGCATTGGAAGGATTGGCATCCAGAAAATCCCAAGCTGCAGGGTCACACAAGCGCTGCAGAATTGGCAGAATCTCAGCCACAGGAAAAGCACCAACATCATCTGTCTCAGCCTTCAAAGTATCCATCAAAGCCAAAAGCGTAGCATGACAACGGGTCCAAGAAACTGGTCGATTGCACACAGTCTGGCGAAGAACACTCTCAGGGCATTGGCCTCGCTCCAAGTCAAACAGCTTCAAAGCCAATTCATCGTGAAGTGCAAGATCATAGGTCAAAAAGTCCCTCTCACGGATGAACGGTTTGTGGGGTCCAGCTGCTTGCAGAGGCGGTAAACACCTGTCATGAGCAATTTCCTGTTGGCGGGTACTGAGCGAGCCAATACCTGGAGCTGGTTCAACTGCCACAGCCAAGCCCAGCCACTTGAGACGGCATGAGTCAGAGCGGAGTAGGTGCTGCTTCAGCTTTCCAAAGGTGAAGAATTCACGCAGACATACAATGCATTGGGTGCCCTGGAACAGTGTGCGCACAGGGCATATGTGTCCATGCACTCGATTCATGTGCGCACCTTCGCCTCCTTTGGACCGGCATCTCAAACGACAGGACATGCAACCAAAAAAGTCAGCAGGACTGATCGAATCCATTGCAGGGTTTGGCAAATGCTGTCCACAATCCTGAACAAAGCTGAAGACTTGGTGATGGAATTGCAGCAGGCGAAATTGGCGGGATCTCTGAAGAATGGCATGAAAACTGGCGCGCTTGATCAGTCTCTTCCAATACGGTCTGTGCCAAATAATCAGATGAGTCCAAGCTTCTAAATTCTGAGTGGGCAAAGGCAGGTCAGAGGAATGATGCAACTGATCATACATCCACAGAAGATCATCTTCCACCAATCGCAACCATTGGGAATCCTGGTTCAAAATACCCCAACTGGCTGTCTGCTGGCAAGCAAAAAGCGAGCCCAGGTATCGCAAGCGAGCGACCCGCAACAGTTCACTTGGAGACGGCAGGCGAAGCATGTCAAGGATGGCATCGTCACTCCAATGTGCATCATGTGGAATGCGCAGGAGGCGACGATAAAGTCTGAGGATGGAAGCATGCACAAAATCCTTAGTGCGTTGGTCGCCCAAGACCCAACTTTCAGCTCCATAAAGAAGCCGACTTCCAATCATGCTTTGGAAAATCTGTGCTCGTTTATGGAGGCCAAGTGCAGGATTTTGAAACAGCAATTTACGGTGCTTGGAAAACGTCTGATGTGCTACGGCAAGCCGGCGGCGAACCTCCATCTTCAAATCACCCGCATGGTGCAAAACACATCCCAAGTGAACGTAATGCCCAACCAAATGCACCTCAAATGTGCTGTGCTCACCTACAACTGGCATAGTAGGGGACGCAGATGGTCCAAAGTGCTGCTCCTTGAAAAGCCGACTGCCCTTGCCTTTAACAGAAAACATGATCTCAGTCTTACCTCTCTGCAAGTTCGGCAGCATCCCATGTTTGAGACATGCATCCAAAAGCAAACTGGTAGCGGTGGCAGTCCGACTACGAAGATCTGACATGCTTGTGCCACTGATGCAGACACACAAGTCATCGCACCAGCACGGTCCTAAGAACTCCATTGCAGAAGGCTGGTCGGTGTCATCCCCTTGAAACACAGGTGAAGCAAAGAGCAGGGGACCTGAGTGATCGGGAACACATTCCAAAAGGCCTAAACCAAGAAGATCCTTCTGCAATTCTTTCAATACCTTCGCAAAAAGGAAACCGAAAGCGATATCAGCCCATGCGTCACCCGGCCGGCTGCCGATAGTGGTGGTGCACCTGTCAGACTGGCCATGAAGAGAGAAATGGGTATCCTGGTGAATCCCCCTCACTGCTCTGCACACATGCTCTGGCAAACCAGCTTCCTCAATCGCACTGGCCTCGGAAAGGAGGGCATGGAGTTCAGCTAACGCATTAGCATCCAGGTTGAGGCGTTGAGCCACATGTGCAAGCATGTCATCCGAAACTTCACCTGAGACCGCAAGTGGTCGAATGACTCTGTAACATGCTTCTGCTAAATCCAAAAACACACAAGCAGATGGAAGATTGCGAGAGCCACACCATCTTTGAAATGCTCGCACCTGGTGAACACCAAGTCCAACAGGGGTCAAAGGACGTCCCCCCACTTGTTGCCGCTGCATAAAACAAGCGTACAGGCTCACATTCTTGACCCGCAGGCATCGATGAAAAGACTTTGCCATATGAGCACTTATCAAAATTGAACGATAAGAAGCACACAAAGAGCGATCTCCTTTCCCTTTCCATAACGGAATCAGCCATCCACCCTTATGGATCAGAGGCTCGTGAGCTTGCAATGCGGATTTCAAGAAAAGGGAATAGGTTTGCTTCGCAAGAGCAGCAGAATGAAAATGGAAGAGTTCAGCCGGCAGCATATCCGGCCCAGTGGCCTTCCCTGGTTTGATATGCCTCATAGCATCTTCCAAGGCGACAAGACTGGGGATTTCTGTGACAGGCACAACTGCATGGGAAACTTGAAGTTTTTCAAGATTTTCTACCCAACGAGTCCACTGCTCCTGTTCTGAACATCGAAAACCACCTTCCATATGCATGAAGAACTCGATCCAACGGTTCAAAGCCGTGGCAGGATTGTCACAAGGCGTGCCAGTCGCATCAAGGATGAAAGGAAGCGGACGCAAACCTCGCTTCAAGGCATTGGACGAGCCGACAAAGGGTTTCAATGTATGCAAAACTTCTGAAGCGGATGAACGGTCAGACAACAATGCAAGTCGATCAGCAAGAATCTGGTGCTTGGCAGACTTCAGCTGGAATTTCAAACGACGAGCAAGAGTGACAAAGCCGGCAGCATGACGCAAACCCCCAAGGCGTAGCGTACAACCAAAATTGAAAGACACATCTAAGAGATCAGAGCTTGGCTGTTTCCAGGCATGAAACACACGTGCCAAGGTTTCTCGACGCAACAGCTGAAGCACATGTTTAAATTGTCTGCGATGCTTCAATTTGGCAGTGCGCAAGGCCCAGATCTGGTCTGTCACAAATGGTTTCTTGGGCATGCCGCGGGCAAGACCACATTGCGCTTTCAGGTGTGCATGAAGTGTCTCATTCAAAGTACGGACATGGGCGTCAACATCTGTATTCCAGGAAGGAATGTCCTGAAGCACCACCGGGGAAGACATGCCTGCAATCTTATTCCGATCATATGTACATGCACGTCCCTTCTGAGCAGATGGAGCAGGAATCCAAGAAGGCCATACAAGCTCAAGTCCGACTGCAACATGATCAAGCCCAGGAGTGGCTAAATCCAAATCTTCAAGGGTTTGAGACCAGGTGCAATGTGGTAAAGAGGTTTGCGGGATAGCCACAAAATCAATCCAATGGGTAGAGGCGCCATCAGGTGTGGTCCATGTGGAGCGAGGGCCATTGTGCCAACTGGCAGTGCTGGGCAAGCAAAGGCGATGCATGTCCAAAAATTGGCGTAAAAGAAAGGAGCCACTACTGGGAGTCGCACCGACCTCAAGAATGGACTGCCCATCAACATGCCCAGGGCTGGCATTTGCATCAATCATCGCAAACAGTGGTTCGGTCGTGCGATGATCCTGAACCAGCTGGTCCGTGAAATCCCACCAGGCTTGACGTTCAGACAAGGAAATTCCACTTTGTGGGGCGTGACCCACCAGGAGGAGACACTGAAGGAATTCAGAGACCACACGAACAAGCAACCTGCGAGGGTCACGGTACAGGACTTGAAAGTGCTGGGGAGTCAACCGAATATGTCCATCAGCATGCCAAGCACAAGGCTGAGCAAGATTGCACCACAACTCGACCCCCAACTGTCCGTTCTGTGCACCCGAGCACAAGCGCAGGACGTGATCAGAACATACTGTGCCTTCTGGTGTGCGTGATTCCTGAATCCCCAAAAAATTGAGCCGGAAGCTGGCAAATTGGGCTTTGAGAAACGCAAGCTTACCCGGGAAACCTGCAGAGCCGACTCCTAAGGTCGCAACATTAGCAGTGGCAAGGCTAACTTTCACATCAGACAAACGCCAGGAAACTGCTGGTGAGGTCTGTTGGGAGACCGGGAAATTCACATCAGGCAATGATGGGGCATGTACGTCAAAACCAGAGCCACAAAAAGCAGGTCCCCCAAAACGGTCACCAAAGAGAAGCCAGAGGTATGGAATGGCCGGTGTCCAAACTCTGAGATCGACAGGCTGTCTCGGAACGAAATAACTGGCTTGTGCTTCATGGCGCGCCAAGACATCGACTAGGTCGTTCCACGGGTCTCCATTGTGACCATAGATATGCTCAACCAACAAATGGGCCGGCGGCATGGAAGACTCCAGGGCTTGAAACAAACCTCTGAGCAGAGTGAACGATGTGTCCAGGGTGGCTGTGCCAATGCGTCCCTGAGCTTGATCACAAGACAGGAGCGAATCGGATCTAAAGACTGTTGGGCGGTTGGAATTCAGCCCCAGGCGCCAAAGCGCTGCGAAAATCAGACCTTCTCGTTCGGCCACGATGGATCCAGTGTGTTGCGCACCTGCAAACGATGGGCTTTCAGGCAAGTAACGCACCTGTTGTGCTTGCCATCCTACCAAACAAAATGCAGAGGAACCATCAGGCTGGTACTGTTCGCCCAAGACGAGAAACGCCCAGGCATCTGGGACTCCTTCCGAATCAATCCATGCTGGTGGTTTGTGTTTCTGAGAAGGCTGTGACGTACCATCCACATAAATCACAAGTCTGTCAAAGGAGTCCAAAGAGGTAAGGTCTGCAACACTCTGGACAGAGACATCTGGAATTTCAATACCATCAAAGGTCGAGGCAAGGACGTTCTGGGATGACTGAAAGAAAGCTTGGAGGTCGGTCAATGAAACCCCAAGATGCAACAAGCAATCGGGCGTCCAGGTTTGCTGACAGTCAAAAACTGGGGCTTCTGGGACACAAGGCTGTGGGGCCGGCCAAGGTGGGTTGACGCGGCTTTTGGATTCCTTGAGCGCAACAGATCCAGTTGATTCACCAAAAATGACCAGAACAGAGACTGCACTTTCAACATGACGGGCAAGGATAACCGCCTTCTCATAGCCAATCCGGTAAAGAAATTGCATCAATGCAAGGTCAGAAGGGTCAGCCTCAAAGGGGTGTGCACAGAAGCCCTCAACATCTGTCGCATCTTCGTTCTCAAAAACAAACAGTCGATGGGTCGATCGCAAGTGCCAATCAGCATGAATACAAAAAGCACGATCTCTGAAGCGCAATGGAGTAACATCACAAGCATGTCCCCAGTTCAAAAGTTCAGAGACCAGTTCACAGGCAGTCGCATCAATGGGTACTTCAATATGCTCAGGCGGATGCACAGGAAAGTCACCAACTCGACTCAGACTGACAATCTTAGTGAGAGAACGCTGCAAAAGAACGACTGGAGCCTCATCATCCTCAGCAACCTGGTCATCCCACGAGCGCAAAGCGGCATGATAAATCTGCAAGATAAAACTGTGCCCATGGCTTGCTTGGACAGGCTGCGCAGAGAGAATCTCGGTGCCTTCACGCCAAGTCGAACAATGAATATTGACATGCCGTGGGTCACAATCCAGCATACGACCTGCAGCTACAATGATGGCCTGTCGATCTACTGCCTGTGGTACAACAGCGGCAAGAGTGAAAGGTGCACCTTGATTCACTGCATTATCATACACTGTAATGAGGATACCGCTGTGCCCTCGGTCCACTTGCTGGAAAAGGAGAACATGGACTTCATCCAAGGGAAAACCTGGGGGAGTGGGTTGGACAATGACAAAGTCAATCTCAAGACTGGCATCTTGGAGGTCTGACCAGATGGCCCGCAGTTCTTCCTCCCAGGTAGTGAAATCATCCCCTAGCGAAGCAGTCCTATGTCCGTCATTTTGAGCAACATAAACCCCATCAACATACCAAGTGGTAATGTGCAACAGGCGTTCAATGTTTGCTGGACCAGCTCGGGCACGTTGAGACCACAAAACATGAAGGGTCTGGACAAAACGCGATTGATCTTCCAGGCGCATGGAGGGTCCATGAAACTGTTGAGCTGGCAAGGCAGTCTGCACACTGGCTACAGCACGTGGAAACGAAACAAGATCATCATGGGATCTCTCTCCTGGGCCTGGAATTGCAAGTTTGATGTTTTCACCAATATTGATGGGAACATCCCAGGTGGAGCCCACAGTACCCCGATGTAATGTACACCGTCGTCCGCGACAAACACGCTCCATTTTGACCAGGGACACAACTCGCAGCGGAGCAACTTGCGCATCAGTGGTGACAACTGCATGTGTGAATCCTTCCACATCCAAGTTCATGAAATGAAAGGTCAACAAGAATGGAATGTGTGGTGCTCTTGGGTACTGGTACACAATCAGATGACCCGATGTACGATCCAATGGCCGAAGGGGCGGCGTTGGAACAACCCAAACCAGGTGCATGTCAACATCAGGCTGGATGCGATCTCTCCACAACTGGCGTAGGTCGTTGACCCACAGATTGGAGAGATGATCAACTCTCAGTGTCCTAGAGACCTCAGTGACCGATTCACTACGGCAATCCGCGTACCAGGTCGTAAAATAGGCAACAGGTCCCTCCATTGGATCTTCAACAACAGCATGTCTCCAAAAGGCAGTACGAAACTGGCGATACCACATCGGCCATGCAGTGGTTTGCGGATCGAATGCAAGGAGGCATGAGTCATTGGCAACTGGAGTAGGTACTGGGTCAGGTTGTGGAGCCGGATCAGTCGAAGAAGAAGCCCCGCCCTGCTGCATGAGAGACATCACATCAACATGATCCCATGCCTCAGAAAACTGAAATTGGGAAAATTCATCATCATCAGATGAAAAGGTTCGATTGGGAGGTCCAAATTCCCGCTTGATGTCTTCAGAGGCGATAAGACTGGGAGACACGTCACTGCCGGTCGCATCCGGGTCATTGGCCTCTTCCTCTTCAGAGCTGGTGGGAATGTAATAGTGACTCCAAAAGTCATCAATGGTCATTTCCTGAGAGTCACGAAGCATGGTCCTCGTTGAAGCCTGACATCTTTGGGGGGGAGGTACCACAATCTTGGCATAATCACCATGGCCTACGACTATGGGGACATTCTGCTGCTGTAGCCAGGGAAGACGATTGAACTCGACCAAGCAACGATGACGTTCAATTCTGCAAAACACAAACGTATTTGCGTAAATAAGCAGATTGTCACGTGTCAAGGTTGCGGGTGTACAGGTAGTACCCTTCTGCGTACTTCAGGGGCTGTGTGAGAATTCGGATCAACTGCACTGCCGTGAATCTCAATGTCGAGAAGAATAAGGACCATGTTGGCCCCATGCGGGAAATCATTCACGAAATGAATCAGCAATGGTGCAGTGCCTTCTGGAATATCCGGTGGTCGAACAGTCAACTCATAACAGTCATACAAGTCATGCCTCTGGATTTGATAATGCCATGCGATGTCTTGCATGAGATGTTCAAAGTCCGTCCAGAACAGCATGGTATGAATCGGATTATCAGCCAAATGGTACATCAGTGCAGATTGTCGATGACGTGCATCAAAAGCGGCCGGATCCTCAGGGTCATCTGCGTCAGGTGCCTCAGGTTCATCATCATGCTGTGTGACCTCAGATTGATCTGCATCTGTGTCCTCTCCTGGTGAATTGTCATCCACATGGTGTCCACCAGCATCAGGAAAAGGGTACCAAGCAGGAGCATCACCTTCATTGTGAACCCTCGGCAATGGTCGTTTTTGCGGAAGGGGTCTTTGCACAAAACTCACAGCATCGCTGGACTGTGAATGAGAATAAATGCGACAGACAAACCCCTGGCCATCGGCGACACGATGTGTGGGAAATGGCAATCTGCGTATGGGAATCCAACCAAAGTGAAATGCACACAATTGAAAAGGACTGTGACGATCAGAGTCCATGGCTTCAGCAAGATGAACACCACTCACTTCTGCAGGCAATGAGACAGCAAGCGCTGAAGGTGGTCTGGAATCTCTGTAAATCGTAATCAATCCCGAAAAGGAATTCGTCCCTTGTGAAACGATCACATCAGCAATCACATTAGCCCTCTGGACAAAGCTCCGGTCAGGATCTGGCAAAACATGGTGAAAATGCACCACTTCACCTGGTTGAATCATGTCACGCCATGAAACGAGAAGCTCATCCTGCCATCGCATCCAAACACGATCAAGCTCAACAAATCTAGGCACATGCCAACGTCGCACATGTTGATGGTGCAAAAACCATGTGCGAATCAACAACCCTTCAGCATCAATCTGGTCTGGTGCCAAAACCTGAAGTGCTGGGAGACCGAAAATGGAATCAATCCAGGCTGGAGGTTGAAAAGGCTGCTGTCCTGGAGGTACGGGCCGAGCATGATTGATACCTTCTTGCGCAATTCTTGCTGGAATGGAATGAAACTCGTCCGTGAGCCTTTCATGTGGAGAGAGTTCAGGCAAATCAGAATCTCCAGGTGAGATCAACACGGCCGTCAAAGACAGCGGATCACCGAACCTGGAGTGCCGTGGTGTGAGAAAATCAATGTCAGCATCATTGAATTGCCCTTGGGAGCTCAACACGGCCCGTTTTGGATCATCCGACAGCGGAGCACCAACCAAGGGTATTTGTGAGGCAAAAGTCTCATGCTGGCAGAAAAGAAAGAGAGCATCATCAAAGGAAACTGTGTTGCTTCCTGAATGTGGAACACTTGAATGATGATGTCGTACAGCTTCGATGGTTTGATCTGAAAACTGCATCCGATCTGCGTCATTTTGTGATACACCAGTGTCCGAGATCAACACGGCCAAAGACAGCGGATCAGCCTGGACATCTGGTACACTATATGGAGGTGGCAATAAAGATGGTGGCAATGAATCAACAGACTTCATCTGGGATTCATGGAGGATTTCCGCATGAACTGAGCCCGAATCGTGGTCGACATGGATCAACTGAACTTCAGAGTTGAAAGCAACACGAGGGTGGCAGCGCTTCGGCTTGCACAACATCACGTTGTCAATCTTCAAGGCCGCAGACTCCCCAGTCTCATAGGCCAACTCAATCGCATTGTTCAAAGCAGTCCATGGTGCACGAAAATCAGGCTCATTCACAATTCGATGGTTCCATCGCATGAACTCAATGTCCGCAATGGTGAGGGAAAGCCCTCGACAGTCATACTCTGTGGTCATGTACTGTCGGGCCGGCCAAAAGGCATCATTGATGGCGGTTTGGTTGATTCGACACTGCCACCAACTGGATGTTCTGCTTCCATTTTTTGCCTCTTGGCTTGTTGTTCTTCTAATTCGGCCTTCTCCGAAAGCTCCTGCAAGGAATGAACGACATTGCCAAGCCCTTCGTGAATCCGCTTGGACGCTTCGGATTGGGTTTGCATATCTTCCGTAGTGTCTGCATCCGAGACGACATGAACCTCGTCCTCCTTGAGATGCTGGGATTTCTCGTTGAAGAGCCGCTTGGCCTCGGCCAACTCCTTCTTGGCAGAAGCAAGTTTCTCTTGTAGGGCACACTCCTGTCGCTGAAACATGGTTGTGTATTCCTGCCACGTAGTAACACTCTGCTGGAGAAATGTTTTCCAATCTGCCATGAGCTTGGCTCTGGAAGCTTCCACATCTGCAATAGCTCGACGAGCACGATCCACGTCGCTCACTGCTGAATGCAAACCTTTGGAAGTCTTTTTGGTCTCCTGAATGGTGTTCTTCTGCATCTCCGCTTGAACTTCCGGAGTCAACGAATCTTCTGGTGCTTTTCTCAGAGCACCCATCAAAGATGTCAACCTCAATTCTGCATCTGACGGTGGTGCAGGAACAGGGGCATACATGGAATAATCTGGCATGGCATTCATTTGCTGAACAGGTAATTGCTGTGGCATTTGCTGCAATAGCAAAGGTGGTGGGGGCGGCGGTGCCAATGTGCCAGCAGGAAATTGTCCCGCAAATCCCTGCGAACCTTTGCCACCACCTTTTCCGGGAACCTGTGGTTGCATTGCAAATGGCACTGGAGGAGTCGGCATTGGAGCATAGGTATCCTGATCGGATCCTTTTTCTCGATGTCTGCGGGATCGTGTACGAGGGCTCTTTTGGCGCCCCTTGTCCCGATTCTGTTGCACATAGGTGGATTGCTGGTTCCACTGAGTCTGAACTGAGTCTTGAGCTCGAGATGCAGACTTCTGTCTCTTCCGATCTTCCTGAGTCTGGTAGGTGTCGTCGTAGCACTGCTGCCAAGGAAGCCCACACCACGCGCAGCGGGGAAGATTCCCTTTCAACAGTTTCTTGCACGTCCGGCATCTCCACTCCGGTGCCTTCATTGACGCCATCTCCCTCTGGATAGCAGAAAGGAGCACTGGATCTCGACTGTGATGCGAAGCCAGGGAACGATACAGGGCCACCAACTGTGCAAGCGATAGCCTCTGATATCCTTTTCTGTGGAGAAACCAACGATAACGGCCTTTTGCCCGGGCACGTCGCTGTGTCCTCCTCAGAGAAGATGTCGCCGTGATTCACAGGAACGTTCACAAAATCGAGGAAAAAGAGCAGCACAGGAAGGATGAAGAAGACAATGAAAAAGGTCTTGAAAAAACCACCCATGCACCAAATAAATAAATCCAGGAAAATCGAAGCCAGGGCTTACACCAGTTCAGCTCCTTACCCAGATAAAATATTGGCGGCACCGCAAACCGAAAGGGAACAATGGGAGGCCAACCAGGAAAATTCAACCGATTGTGCCAGGCCAAAGATACCACTGACAGGGTTTTGCAATTCTGTGGCGCACCCCAAACCACAAATCCGGAGCACAGCCGTATACAGACGGCGGCAGCCCGCGAGCGGCACCGAAGCTCGCTAAGGTATATGGCAAAACAGCACACAACACCCGGGTCACTACGAGGGGGCGCTTGTGCCAGAACCTTGTACGGTATATATATATATATATACACACACTACAGAACATATGTAGATGGATATGTGTATACCATATATATATATATATGTACATTTTATACACATGATGATGCATGCATATATATATATATATGTATGTATGCATGCATGCATGCATGTATGTTATGTAATGTAATGCAATGTAATGTCATGTCATGTAATGTCATGTCATGTCATGTCATGTCATGTCATGTATGTATGTGATGTATGTGATGTATGTGATGTATGAGATGTATGTGATGTATGTGATGTATGTAATGTATGTAATGTATGTAATGTATGTAATGTATGTATGTAATGTATGTAATGTATGTAATGTATGTAATGTATGTAATGTATGCAATGTATGTAATGTATGTAATGTATGTAATGTATGTAATGTATGTAATGTATGTCATGTATGTCATGTATGTCATGTATGTCATGTATGTCATGTATGTCATGTATGTCATGTATGTCATGTATGTCATGTATGTCATATATGTAATGTATGTAATGTATGTAATGTAATGTAATGTAATTTTATGTAATGTTATGTAATGTTGTGTAATGTTATGCAATGTTATGTAATGTAATGTAATGTTTTGTAATGTTATGTAATGTTATGTAAGGTTATGTAATGTTATGTATGTATATTACTTGTATTCTATTATATTATATTATATTCCTCAATAATATACACACAGGTATACATCATTACTCAGTATATATTATAAATTACGTATGGTATATATATATACATGTATATTATATATTCTATTATATATATACCTATATTGTGTTATATGTGTATTGTGTATCACATATACATATGTTTATGTACTATCTACTATATTGTATATATATATATGAATACGTATATGGACACAAATATCCATAAAGTAAAAAACAACACATGCCAGCTGTGGCGCTTGTTTGAACCTTCACAGTGGTAGAGCACGCACTGCGGACTTTTTGGGGGCGGTTCAGCAGTGGATGGACAGACGTGAGCCAATCTAATCTGTCCCAAATTCAGGGAGTTCAGCCACTTCACTGAGCAGTGTGCAAAACCCCTGTTGGTTGATGATTACGGGGGTTATACTATCCAATATACTCTTATATATATATATAATATATACATATTTTTAAATAGTATTACTGTATTACTATTTGATTATCCTGTATTATTTGATTATCCTAAAACAACTGGGAATCAAGTTCTTAACCATCCAGTACAATGGAATGACAGGGAGTTCTTTGCAGTCCGCAAATGGAGAACTTTCCAAAAACTGTACACTTTCCGACGATGGTCGCTGTCAGACGCCAAGAGAAGAACAGGACGGGGGACTGTACTGCCTGAAATGTTCGGGTACTGCCGGTATTTGTGGGATAGGTGGCTCACCCACCAATCTAGACAATGTAGTTTCAGGGCTGTTGTGTGCCCATCCTTGATTGGAATGTCCCTTGAGTATCCTTGAGTGGTAGCAAGCCAAGTTGAAGTTCGGGATGTCCACAAAAAAAATCGATAGCTTGGATACCTCTCAATAGTCCAAGACCATGCACCATCTTGGAGCGACCCATTGATGGCCATTGGCATTGAGATGATTTCAGCAGAGGATCTTGGCCCAGATGGATCCAAATGGGAGGCTTTCAAATGACATGTGAAGCTTTCCATAAATGGGGGTTACCCCTAATAATCATCCATTTTACTAGGATTTTCCATTAAAAACCAAGCTTTTTGGGGGATCCCCCATTTGTGGAAACCCCCGTATGGCTTGGTACATTGGCCTCCACGAAACAACGTGGAGACCGCGATCTTCGATGCGCCACGTGGGGGTGCGCCACATCTGTCCATTCGACGCGGACGGGAACAGCTCGCCGATGGCTCGTGTGAAAAGGATCACCGGGCTGGTAACCGTCAGGATGATCCACAGGGAGATTGATGAAGTCATGAGGATCACCAGCCCAAATAGAATATACACACATGTGTAATATATATATATAATATATATATATATAATATATATATAATATATATATATAATATATATATATTATATATATATATATAATATAATATATAATATATATATATATATAATATATATAATATATATATATATATATATATATAATATATATATATAATATATATATATATATAATATATATATATATATATAATATATATATATATATATAATATATAATATATATAATATATATATATATATAATATATATATATTATACACATAGATTACATAATTATAGATAGATAGTGATATATTCCATCTAAAGATGCTCATTGAACATTGAACATGGGATGCTGTAAAAATGGATCTAAAAAAGACACACACACACACATATATATATTTTTCATATGTTCGAAACATGGGCATGTTCAAAAACTAGGTTCCAAGCCAGCAATGTTAAGTCTGTGTCTTGGGTGACTTGGTCATGACATGTATGAAGATTGTGCGCCCAAAAAGGCTTGCTTCTACCGACCGTAGATAGCTTCTACCCATAGATACAGTACGTGATTGCCACGAGGCTGCATAATCGGTGATGATTTTTCCTCCAGATTCTCATATATTTTCATATATTTTCATATACTTTCCAGGTTTCCAACTTTTCGTTCTCTTTTTTGGGGTTGCTGTAAACCAACCCGTTCAATCTGGGCTGTTGGGAGCCTGAAATTTGCCCGATTTTGGCTCCGGAGATTCCGGACATGGTTTTGGTTCACGCCTGGCCCTCAGGAAGCGTTGAGTGTTCCAAAGCCAACCGTTGATTGGTTGTAGAAGTGGGTTATACTGTAAATGGTTTATACCACCTATTTATGGTGATTTGGGGGATGGTTTATTATTGTTTTACCCACATTACTATGTTTTACGACGTTTTACTGCCTATCTCGGGGTTGATATTGAACTCGGAATGAAGTGGTGTGGGGACGGCGGGTGAGACTCACCGGCCAAACCGCGACTGTCCAAGAAACTGGAAGATCTTAAACACCGATTGGGAAAGACACGTGACATATATCTTTTCCTGGGAGAAACCAATTGAGTATCATATCCCCTAGCTTTGCGCCTTGCGCTATTGATATCCCCATGCCCATGGGCAACATCCGCTATTGTTGATGCAGATACACACCGTATCACACCATTATCACTGGTGGCAACATTCAGATTCAGTTGATTCTGTTCCCACTTTTGTCATTCAGTTCCCACTTTTGTCATATCCACATCATGCTTGGCTGGTATTGGCGTTGTTTTTGCAAACTTCACATTGTTACGCCAGTGGGCTTGTCCATTTTGCTGCATACAACCCTCGAAATTCTGCTTGGACAAATTCATTTTGTTGCTGGTTCAATCGGTACTACCGTTGTTCAAGATCCCCTTCTGTATGTTGATAGATCATATATAATGTAATATAATATACATATCTATACACATAATTATACATACCCACATTGGACCGATCCTGTGCCATGGAAAACTGGTTGTTGAATTGCCATTTTCAGCCAGGCATGTGGGAAGATAATGTCCTAATAGAAGTGAACACCATCAATATACCCGTTGTCATTGTCGAGGTTGTTGTTGTTGTTGTTGTTGTTGTTGTTGTTGTTGTTGTGGTTGTCGTTGTCGTTGCTGCTGCTGCTGTTCATGTTCTTCATCATTTTCCTCATTCCAATGAGCACTCGTTATACCCCATTTTCCACCCGTAGCTCTACAGAGCCCCGAGGCTCTGTAGCTGTGGCCGCCGCAAAGTGGCGAGGCCCAAAGAATTTCCGAAGAAGAGCATTGCTCCTGGGCAAAGTTTCGGAGGTGTGCCCTCGGGTAATCAATCAATCATGGCTAGCTGGACAATTCCCCATTTATAGATGATTTTCTTATCAAAACCATAGTGGATTTTCCATTGGCAAGTTTGACAACCGGAGGGTAAATCAAACATGGATCAAACCAATTCAAAATATGATATGGATCACAAGTTTGACCAAGGAAACCACACATTTTGGCAATACCCATTGTTAAACAGTCAATTCTAGAGGTAGTAGGACCCAATTTTGACGCATACCCATATAAATTCAGATGCAATTTTTTCAGGCCGGTTGTCAAAAATTGGATATATAACCATGGGGCATACTCATTGGTTTTTGATTGATTGCCATCTCTCCGACTAAAATAGACCCCGCCAATAGAAAACGACTTTCCACAAAAAATGAGTGATGTTATCGGGCCAGTGACCTGGTAAATCAACATGAAGCATTGTAAAGTGAAGGCAACACTGATCGGGATTTCGGCCGCCTAGTAGGACGGGATTGACCCTTGGATACCACGACCGATCCAGGTAGCTGTAGCCCCAGGGGGTCGACAACAAACGAAGTTGGCTACGGGCACCCCTTCTGGGGCAAAGTCGAAGGGCGACCAAGCGACAAATTATGCATAGCTGCTAAGGGTGACATCATCGGAACCATTCGGGATGAGGAATCGCTAGCGTGTTGGGGAACGGGAAGATTCACCCAGTCGGGGTGAGACCCCACACAGCTCGGTCGACCCGAATGAATGGAGGTACAGGTTGCTACCACAACCTGTCATTTGCCTCACTACAATAATATCATAACTAATCTTGGGAATGTCCTGAACCAACTCATATGAGAACCAATCCACGCGCCCAAACAAAAATCAGCTTCTCAGTGCCCATATTTTGGTGGCTAAAATCGCGTGTTGTGCAACCTACGTAAAACTGCAAGAACCAAGGAATTTCTGATGATCGCCTATTTCTGATTCCCAGGTTTCCGCCGATCATTTTCGGAAAAACCCTATGTACTCTCTGGTTATTTCATAGCTATGGAAAATCAGCATTTTCAATAGACACATAATGATTTATATATATTTTTATCATCTATAAATGGGGCAATTTTCATCCATTTTCCATATCTATCTGAAATAACCAGAGGGTAAAACCCTAAAAATCCACCAGGTTCGAGGCGTTTTCTCCGCGGCCGCCGGCCTCCCCGGCCTCCTCCCCGCCGCCTGCGCTGCCGTCGAGCACGGCGAGCACGACGTTGGATGCACCGTAGAGCACGGCGTGGCGATGATCTCGGGCTGAATTGCAGGCGGAGGGTCGGAGATGATGGGACAGAATGTGGGATATGTACATATAATTACATATAATTACATATATATATATATAGATTACATATAGATTATATACATATATAGGTTACATATATATATATATATATAATATAAATATACACATTAATGATATATGATATATATATATATAGATAGATAGATATCAGTGGGATATTTAATGGAAATACATAGAATGGATATATACATATATATATATATATATATGAATATTGAACTCCATCTGAAGTGATTCGTAATGGGTATAACCATGGGATGAAATAACCCTCCGCTACTGACATGGCAATTGAACATCCCCCATCTAGTTCGAGGATTTTCCCATTCAAACCTCCATTTATAGAGTATTTTCCATTGCCACGTTTGATTGCCAGAGGGTAATGGTGACAAGCTGCCTATAAGTTGGGATGCAAAGCCTACAACTATGGTTAGATATGTAAAAACACATACACTTATAACTGGACTGCGCTCTACTTATAATGGTTACTGTATCAGCATTTGTTTCGGCTTACATGATGGGATACGGTGATATAGATGGTGATATGAATGGTGATATAAATGGTGATATATCATCGTTTACCAAGATTTTTGCGGAATGGTTATGTAGTGGTGAGATGATGGTACGTGGTTTAGCAGCAACCGTTTATGGGATATTTAAGTGTATATATATATATATAGATATGGATAGATATTATGGTCTGTATGAATTATAATGACCTCACTATGACATAGTTCACCTCGGCACTGGAATGACGGTTCCTCTCGGGGGAATCATCCCCAAATGATCTTATCTCATCTATTTTCAGCTTAGTGAATTATTATATATCAGCCAGAATATGGTGTTATATGTAGAATTAAACACATTTCAAATTTCAAGAAAGGTCCTTTTTTGAGGAATCAACGTGTTTTTTTTCTCCAAAGCGGGTTTATCCTTAAAGATGGAGAAACATACCTAAAACTTCAATGGTAAAAGTGATAATTACATCACTGGCAGTTGAAGTAATACGTTTTCAAACAAACCCTGGTTTTGGCCAAGTCCTACTGTAGGTATTGTTTTCAGGGTCAGATCTTGTGGTGCTTGGTTCAGTCTGATTCGAGCTCAATCAGAAATTGGGAATCAGAAGGTATCAAACATACAGTATATTTAAAGATTGTTCAATAGCAATGTTCGTCATATCTATTATATATAAACATATATATAATTATATATATATGTATATACATACACAGATAAACTTGTATATCTATCATTATCTATCTCTATAGAATATATAAACATATATATATACATATGTATAGATGCTGTGTATTTGTTGATTTGGGGTTACTCAAATGGATAGATACAGTACATCCTACTTATCCTACACATGTATGATCATATATATATACACATATATGCGTATAGGACATATATATATATATATGTATGTACACACATATGTATATGTATATATATAGATATCCTGCATATGTATATACATATATATGTGCTACATATCCTCTATATGCTATAAATCCTATGATACCCCATTGTATTCCACGATATTTAAAGATGACGAAGATGTGCCAGGCAGCTGTGCATCAGTGGTTCAGCTCCTGCGTTGCAGGCAGGGATGGAAGCGTTTCGTGGCCGCCGGGCTAGGCTAAACTTGCATTTTTTAGAAAATGGGGCTCAAAAATACATGGGGAGCAATGAATCCACAAATGACTCTCCATGATCTTGTGGACAATTTTTATATCTTTTGAAAGACAAAAGAGACCAAAAAAGATTCTGATCCCCGGCCTAAATGATGATCAGCATAGGGCATAGGCGAAACCATCACTTTGATGGCATCAGATCAGGTTTGGGATTTCAACAAAGCTCCAGACATGGGGAAGTCTTTTTCGGCTGGTTCATTGGGGGAATCCTCATCATGCAGTGTGCTTTTTTTAAGGATTCACTGACAAGAATAGTGTAGTACCACCAGCAGTTTCCACCATTAACAAGTATAGATGTGGATTGAGCTGGATGAAATTGATCGACTTTTGTTGTTGGCAACGCTATGGGGATAGCAGAAGAACCAATAATGATTGAAAGATCGGGGAACAGCGACGGTTTCAAAAGCAACAGTTGGTTGGCAGTTCTGGGGATTCTTCTACTCAGTATACTGGAGATCATAATGTGTGAACTGGGAATCCGCATGTTATAGCTACGATGTTGGGGATTTTCCAATAGGTTTCCAATTCTTGGTTATTGGATCATAATCTAGTTTTTTTTTGGGATTTTCCAATGATTTTGGGGACTTTCCAACAGGCTTCCAATTTTCCAAAAGGTTAGACATGTTATATGTATATGATTATCCTGTTTCATTACATCCCCAGGTGTTTCTTCCATGATATCTTTCAGATTCTTTCAGCAGGTGGGTGGCTCGAGCCGATCTTCCACGCCCGCCAAAGCCAAGAGGTCAGATTTTTTTGCCGTGGTTCTTGCGGAAAACTGGGATTTACCATGGAAAAAAGGGAGCGATCTTGCCATGAACCCTGGTCACTGCGGAAAACTGGGATTTACCATGGAAAAACGAGGAAAATGATGACTATTCAGTGGTAAAATCATGTAGAATCCACATTTTTGATGGTCAAATGATATCAAATGCCATAAAGAATGGGGGTTTCTGAAGCGGGGACCCAAAAATCATCAAAGAGAAGGAACAGAAGGGCAGTGGGTTTTGAATACTTCTACCAGAAATGGGGTTTTGAAACCATAACCCAATTGCAGGTTTGATAACAAATGAGTTGGGATTTTTCTTCCGATCCTAGAATTGGATCATGGGAAAATCTGGCCACCAAACCATGCCATTGAAGTTCCGATTTCAACAAGTTTGGCTTGAACAAATCCCCATATTTTTGCCATTAAACCATGTTTGCTGCAACAAATACGTTTGCCCATCGCCGATCCCGCATATCCTCCGACATGCTAAAAAATCCCCTGCGTTGGGTGGGCGTTTTTTTAAACTTTCCAAAACAATAAACCCCAAGACCCTAAAGACCTAACCCCCAAATCGTGAAAGCTGAGGCGCGGTGCACCGCACGCCGGGCTTGTGGGGCAGCTCTCCTCCACCTTTGCCGTGCCCTGCTTTCAAACGAGGATGACTGACGGGGTCAGAGATGTGGGGAAAATATGTGAGCATCCATGAAATTCAGCATTTGTAGTCGGCAATTCATTCATAAACGGACCATTTTCATCCATTTTCCACAGCTTTGTTTAATTTCACAGCTATGTTTAAATTGCCAGAGAGTAGCTGAGGGAAACAACTTGGGGTTGTCCCAAAATGGCAGATTTCCCTCTCAATTTTATAGCAGCTTTGATACTTGCAGGGAAAATTAAAATGAGGATAAACCTACTCTACTGTTAGACAAAAACATGAAATCCTTGGTTCTCAGAACTGGCGGAAAAGACAAATTTCGGTTGAAACCCTTTAATGATGGTAACAACCCCGATTTCAACGGTAAAGATTCTCTCTCAACCACCTTTGTTTTTTAGGATTTCTTGATTCTTAGTCCCCGAAATAGGGATGATGATTTATCACATCATGGGCACGGCTGTGAACCACCATCTCTTTTCAAACAGATTCAAAGAGAGGCATGTCGAGATAGATCACTGTTGTGTCTTACGAACCAAACGAGACGGAACCGTGGCATGATGATCTTGATGGATTATCACCATTGAGATCCGAAATCCGATAGCAAGAGATCTGGGGATACCAAGTTGCAAACATGTGGTGAAACTCGGAAATGATGTTTGGATATGTTTGGATGATTGAAATATCTATCAACCTAGGGGTAGGGAGTTCCATGCGGGTTGACTGGCCACCGCAGTCCATTCCAGTGAGACTGGCGGTCAGGTAGGCCAAATCACATCCGGATCCGTTGGTGATCTCCACATTTTTACCGCCAAAAGAAGGCTGAATTGCCCATGTTTGTTGCTTGTATCACCAAAGCCGACCGTAGCTGAATATAGTCATCACATCAACATCATAAATCATTGTATCAACATGTATCAACATCATAAATCATCATATCAACATCATAAATAATCATATCAACATCATAAATAATCATATCAACATCATTAAGACGCTCTTTACTTTCTTTTTCTTCCAGCCAAGCAGTGGGTGGAATTTCAGTAGGCTCACCACCCATCAGCATGTCCAAGGCTCCACTAGAGGAGTGCTTCACCTTGGATGCTCGACTCAAAGCTATGTAGATGTTGGGTTGATGGGAGAATTTCAACCGGAAACCATGGATTTTCATCATGGAAATATCGGAGTTTCCGGTAAACACAAATCCCATTCACCAATCCAATGAAGATGTTGAGAAGATGTTGGAGATCTATGGAAATCGACATCGTATTGGTAGTTCTTCTTCGTTTTTTTTTTGGGATGGATGTCCGAAATATTCGTGATTATCCATGTCCATGTCCTTTCCGCCAAGTGAAATGTCTTAGATCATGAAGCATTTAGGAAACCTTCGAACAGTAGACATTGACATGGAGGAAATCACGTCGAAATCAGTGTAATTGATTAAAGTGGGAAATCACATCATATCGATATTGCTTGTGCACATGTCAGTTTTATGCAAAGAAACTAGGACACGACTTGACAGCGTAAAGACGTGGTTCCAGATGATCCAACCCCCTATGGGAGTACAACATGCCAGCATGTGGGTGCAAGTGCCCAAACCTGTCAAAGTAGTGATTTGGTTCAGGAGCAGCCGTCAAACGACAAGATAAATTGTCAAGATCACCGTGCAATCACGGGGTGACTAGCCCAAAAAGAGGATATTTGATCTGACCAGCAAAAACAACTGGCATCTAGATGTACATACACGGGTATGTAGGGATGGAAACAAGCGGCTTTGTATCCTTTTGTCCTAACGCGGACTTGGAATGATGTGCAATTTTCTTGCAGAGCCAAGGCCGTTTGCTGCGAAATCCTACTTAAAACGCAAGTTGGAAAAGCAGCAATTGAAATTACTATCCGGGTTCCTACATACTACTGAATATTGGTAAACTATAAAAACAAGATAGCCCAGCTAAGTTGGCTTTTAACTCCAATAACTATGGTATATTATGGTTCATGGTAGATATAACTATAGTTGATGGGGTTTACAAACCAACTTAT
The DNA here is from genome assembly GCA_003297045.1 of Symbiodinium sp. clade C Y103. NCBI lineage: Eukaryota > Dinophyceae > Suessiales > Symbiodiniaceae > Cladocopium > Cladocopium sp. clade C. Next base: position 433,614 of record BGPT01000002.1, read on the forward strand.
AACTAGGGGGCCCCACATTGTAGGTCTTCGGATGCTTACTTTTTTGTTTTTTGACTTGGAATCCACCAGTTGCGGCCGGTTTTTTTTCAGGAAAAACTCCACAGAGTGGCGCTCCAAATCTCAGGGAGACTCTCCTCGCATCGGTGTCTTTGAAGAGATTTTGGTGGGTTTGACAAATGGGGATGGGTCAAAATTAAAGACCTGGGGGACCACAGATTGAAATGTCTATGTTTAGTATTAACCGCCATCCAATTATTGGGGTACCCAATTTTGACTCATCCCCAAATGTTGGTAAAACAATAGTACACCTTCCCCAATTTCACCATAAATAGGTTGTATAAACCATTCCCAAATGGGTGCTTTATGATTGTTTTACCCACATTAGAGAGGTCTAATTATCCCAAGAATGGCATCACAGATGTTGCTCAGCAGATGCTGGGAACATCCCTCCGAAGAAAGTTTTTTAATGTGGAAAATGAACATACTGTAAACCCCTGCATTGAAATCCTGATTTTTCGAGAAAGCCATGGTAAACCCAAGAACACAATCCCCGGTTTTGCCATGTTTTGCCAGAAGTGGGCACTATGAAATGTATAAACCATCCCGGCTCAACCCCTTCAGCTTGGCTCCTGGTTTATTTTTCGTTTTTCTCCGGAGGGTGTAACGATGAACATCCCAAGAATCCAAAGTATGATGCGTGGAAATGATGAATGAAGATAAAATCTCTGGTCCGTTTGTGTGATTACTCTTGACCTACCATGTTCAAGTAAACCAGCACCCAAATGCACCCAATGGTTTTTGTGAGTTTTTTTTGGCATCCTGCTTGTGACATCCCCTTTCAAGTGAATAGGCCAATTCCCTCTGTCATAGCTAGGTAACGGGCTCAACCCTGGATGGGAAGTTTAGTACTGTTATGTTTTACCTAAGCTCACGCCATAATATGCCATGATAGATCATATCATATATAACAATATACATCCTACAAACAAGTATATTTCTGGACATGTTTCCCGAAGAAACTACCATCCAACTTTTCTTCATTCTTAGTTTTCTGAAAATATGTTCTCTGAAATCAGATAGATTACAGAAATCCACAAAGCTTTTTGGTATGATATGGTATACGTAGACGGCCCAGTTAGTTCGATGATTGAGAAAATGGCAAAATGTTTCCATTTTCCATAGCTCACACACCCGCCGCCAATTTCACATACCTATGGACAGCACCCTTTTTTACATAGGTAAATCGTCTAACCAAATGGCCATTTTCCATAGCTATGTTGGTTTACTGGGAGGGTCATTCCCATTCATATCCCCATTTGTTAAAATTCCCATGAATCACCATCAAGTCCCACTAATTACCACGATGATCCCTATCATTTCCGTAAAAAAATCGAAAACCATTCCCCATTTTTGTTGGTTAAATCCCCATTATATAATCACCCTGAAAATCATTAAACATCCCATAGTGCTTCGCATTATTTCCAGAATTTTCCATAAAGTCCTATGATCTTTCCATATCTTCCCACTGATCACCGTAAAAAGCCCTCTGTTTGTTGCTTCAATTCCCACGCAAAAACCCACCGAGGTTAGCCTTTGCAGCCCTGGTGGCCGCTGTTTCGGGGCGCTGTACCAGCATGCTACGGAAGGGCTGGTCCTTGGAGGAGGCGAATGAGGCGTTACCGTTGCTGGGAGATCTATGGCAAGCAGGCGGGGGCTGATTTCGATGGGATTTTTGGTGAAATTTCATGGCATTTCATGGTGATTTAATGATGATCTAATGGGATTTCATGGGATTTCATGGTGATTTCATAGTTCTTTGATGGTGATTTATCTATAGTCTAATGTAGTGTATCTCAGTGATTGGTATTTCTTGGACATGTTTTCTGAATTTCCCGGATTGTGTATTTCTTGACAGTGGTTAGTTATGATTCTATACATCATTTACAGGTACCTGCTTGATGACGAAAACATATTATACTAAAACATACTAAAACCATGTTCAAAACCGGGAAAATCATTCGAAAACGGATGTTTTTTTCCCCACCTGCCAGGTGATGGTCTCTAGATGTCTCTAGATTTTGACAAAGGTGCATCCACTTCTCCTTCTCCTCTCCTCTGCTCCTCTGCAGCCTCCTCGTCTGCCTTCTGCCAGCTCGTCGTCACTGTGGGCACCAGCGGACCCGGATCTCACGGGAAGTGCCAGAAGCTCATGGCGAGCTCCAGATCAGTCTGCTGGGCACACGCGGTCCCGAATAATACATGCCAGAAAGAATGTCAGATAGAATGTCACAATAGATGCCAGAAAGAATGCCGGACAGAATGTCAGAATATATGCCAGCTAGAATACCAGGTGGAATGTCAGACAGAATGCCAGATGGAATATATGGAATGTCTTCTTGTATGTCAGCTAGAAGGCCAGCTCAAGTACCAGAAAGAAAGTCAGATAAAACGTCAGACAGAATGCCAGATAGAATGTCAGATACAATGCCAGAGAGAATGTCAGAATACACGTCAGAATGCACATCAGAATGCACGTCAGAATATATGTCAGATAGAATTTCCGTTGGTGGGGTTCACTCGAAGAAAGCAATTTGCTTTTTGGGAAGGATGCTATTTCCCATGGGAGGCTGGAAAATTCTGGGTCACTTAGAACAACCTTGCCAGAGTTCGACGTGGGCCTGTTGGCCCAGATGCTGCATGAAGCATAGTAGAAGCCACTGAGATTCATGGATTCTATGATCCCACTGGACCACATATCCCAACTTACATCGCATAAAATATAGCTTATAAACCACACACACACAGTATGTAAGTATGTATATATAAATCATGATTCATTATGATATATATATATATATAGATATATACATAATATATCCCAATTTATATCCCAATTATTCCACTTATATTCCATGGGATACATCGATGGTTCCCGCCGTGGCGCCCAGGCCTTCTCTACGTGCCGGGCGACACCTGCCGCAGCGCCGTCGCCACGGCCCTGGCCACGCTGGTCTCGGGCGGCCGGCGGGAGACGCCGCCGCGGTCGCCCAGCGCAACGGCGCTCTCCGCGCTGTCGCGGCCGTCCTCCACGGGGAGTGGCAGCCATGCGGTGCCCAGGGATGCTTGGTAAATGATGAGGAGTTCATGGGGCATGGGAGTTTTTCATGGACTTCATGAGATTTCATTGGGTTTAATGGGAAAATTATGGGAGAATTCATCCTATATACAGTATGAAATACCCTATTTGTCCACACTTCGCGGGGGATGAAGATGATGCAAAAATCCCAGCTATTTTGGTGTGAAGAGAAGGGTACGGCGGTTTTGATCCATAGCCACATGAATGACTTCCTGACTGTGATAGATTTGGTATATTGTGAATCTGCCATTTTCTTCGCTATTGGCGCGGAAATGAATTGGGTAGTATAGGCGAGTTGAATGGAATGGTGGGTGGAAAGAGGGGTAAATCAGATGCTTAAGCCGTAGCCTCCTAACTATTTGATTTGGCGATGTGTGTAGTTATTTGAGATTGGTGCTATGTGACGTAAGAGAAAGTTCTCTTCAGTAGGAATACCCTTCACGGAACTCCTCAATTTCGCAAGAAAATTGCGCACTTGTAAACGGGTTATTTGTACAATGATCCGCGCTGCTCCTACTTGGAAGTGGGGTTGTTAGTTGTTATCCCACTGGGATCTTATTGGTACCTGTAGTCACCATAGTCACCGCTGGACCCACCCACGAGCTTTGCATGCGGATCCAAGGAAAACATGGAGCAGCGACTGAAACGCTGGTGTCGGTCCTGTGAGATCTTTGAATCAGTGCGGCGCTCGGTCTTGGGGACTTGGTCCTGGAAGTCCAGGCAACCTGAACTATGGCAAGCACTGGGAGGTTCCTCCGATTACCCTCTGGTAAACTAACAGTTTGCTATGGAAAATCAACATGTTTAATGGGAAGATCTACTATAAATGGCCATTTTCAATAGCTATGTTAGTTTACCAGAGGGTACCATTTGTGAGCTCTAGATGAAGCAAGCAGCGGCTGTGACCACCTTGGATTTCACAGACATGGACTTCAGAGACCGCTTAGATGTCCTAGGTTTGAAACTCCCAAGACACATATTTTCATGTTTGCATTCCAATTGAATTACATTGCAGTCATTACAAGAATCAGATTACATTACATTACACTACAGTACAGTACAGTACATTACATTGATTACACTGTTCACACCACATTACACATTATTTGCATGTGCCTTGCATTGCGGACACCGGCTGGTTTTATCCCAACTTTTTGGGAAAACTGGTGGGACATAGCATGATATAGCCATCGTGGCAACACCACTTGGCCACTCCCTAGTGGGAATCTCCAGTTCGGGATGGTCCTTTGCATGTTTTTCACTCATCGTTTTTGACAGTGACATCCTATTGTTTGATGTGATATTCCCAATACGATATATCAATTACATCCCCAATATGCTTGGTTTGAATGTGATATTCCCATTGTAACACTAGGTTTGCTCCCCATCTTCTTTCAGGCTGCATCAATGGAGCTCCTCACAAGAGAAGGATCCACTTTAGTGGAGGAGCGCCAAAGTCCGTGACTTTGGCTGGGACCGCTTGTTGAACCTACAAAAGTTCTTTTTTGTGTTTCGTACCATATTATACCCAAAACAATTTTATCATGTTCGGAGCAAAAATCGATGGCCGAGCCAAGAATCAATGGCTAGTGGTGGAGTGGTCGCATCTCAATCCATACGCTACTACCCTGTAGTGTCCGAAGATATCCGTGTTTTCAAGCGCTTGCGGTATAACATCCTAGTATTTATTGTGATTTACTGGGTTCAACCGCACTCCTTACCTCCAAGAATCAGATGAAGGGAACATGTTCAGAATGACTTTATTTGTACTGGCAAAAACCAGGTTTCCTGGCAGATTCAACTACCTTGAAGACCCACTTTTCCCCATTTTGGTTTGTCAATTACATCGTTCTTTTTTCCCTGCTTACAACCAAAAAAATCTTGGCTCACATCCACAGTTTCTTGGCAAAAAAAACAATTTCTTGGTTGAAAAAACACCGCACAGTTTCTTGGTCTTGGTTCACATCGACAGTTTCTTGGTAAAAACCACACAGCCCACAGTTTCTTGGTAAAAAAACACACATTTTCTTGTTTTAAAAAAAACAGCCCACAGGTTCATGGTAGAAAACCCACACTTTCTTGGTAAAAAACAACCACATTCTCGTGGTTTGAACGTGTTTTGCACGGCAGGATCAACTCTTTGAGGAGTTGAAACGCACCTTAGCAGGTGCTCGAGAAGAAGACCTGCGAAAGGCGGCCCCGCAAATTGAGAGAACGAACTGCTATGAAAACTGGTAGGTCTAGTATATCACTATAGTAGTAGATCTAGTAGATCTAGTATCAAGTATATATATATAATATTTCTATAGTATATAAGTATATAAGTAGGTCTAGTCTATAGTAGAAACTAGTAGTAGATCACGTTTTCTCTCGTGTGAGTCATCATCATCATTTGTTGTTGTTGGTATCATTATGATAGCTAGCATTTTTCTGCATCCATATCAACAATATGAACATGTATGCATATACATCCACATAATCAATGCAGTGGATTGACACACATTGAATAAGCAATGAATAAATGAACAATGAAGAAAGAACAGATGAATGGAAGATCAAGGAGAGACATGTATCTTAGTATATACATTGAGATATTCAGATATGAATACATGGTTTTGTCTGAACATGGCGCATGGCCCACAACATATGGCCATGACGCAATGGGCAAAAACTCAGTTTAGAAAGGGGGTGCTCAGCCAATCAGAGATTCACTTTGCTTCCTGAACTTCTGATCCTCCTGATCTCTCTTCGGTGCAACGGCGATTTTGAGATTGCTGCGTATCTTTCGGTTCTACCCTTTGCCGCTGTTGATTTGTTGATCTTCCTCATTGTTTAATCACCCTATCCAGAAAATCCCAAGGACCCGTTTTACCCTGGGTTAATTGTGGATTATCACTGCACAGTGGATTAATCCATTGCTGGCCTTTGTTCACCTGGTGACATCTAACAGTCTAACAGGTATTCACCCCCAAAATTGGATGGGTTCATATGACTTACACCTCATTCATGGCACTACATGGATCTATATGGCAGCTCAACAATGGAGACCCATGGATTTTTGAAGCATTTTGAACACACTGGATTTGTCCCCAATTTTTGAGACTGACACCATCAGGCCGCGCCAAAGATCAAGTTGGGGAGCGTTCCCCTAAGTCGAGCCTCAGCGCTCATGGTCAAGGCCAGAAGGTGCCAACGACAGCTTTCTTTGTTGGGCGAGGATTTTTAGTGTCTGGAGGGATGGATGGCACTTTTTATCAACATGTCATTGGATACACTAAAAAATGATGATTTGATGCATGGTTTGGACTGACCATGACCAACATTTTGTTGTTTCGTCTTGATCTTGATTCTAAGATTCTATACCCAACACACAAGATCATATCACAGACATTTCGAAGCGCTGGTGCAGACTTCCCATGAAATATGCCCTATATTATGTGTTTTTTTTCTTTTCTTTTCGGGTTTAATTTTGATACTAAGCTCAGTTGGAACTTGTTCTTTTGGATGAAGTCCCACTTAGGCTTTAGCTGGCTACTAGCAATGATTGGCAACGATCAGTACATTAACCTCCAAACTCCGATGGCTAAATAACTAACATCACTCATACCTATGGCCCAAGTCAAGTGTCGCACAATTGGATGATGGGCAAAATCCAATTGACACCCCTGTAGTATAATTGCCGACCATAAGCCAAGGTGTCAACATATTTCAACCGGAATTTGTTGTTTACAAAATCAATCCAATGACTATCACTCAGTGAATCCAGTCAAAGATTCCAGTGACTTAAGTTGAACCCACATTCTTTTCTCAGATTTTCCGGTAACAAGAATCCCTTCAGAAAATCGCAAAACACCCAGCTGGTTCTGTGAAACGCCAGACCCCATCAGCAGAGCGCCGGGCAGAGTGCGGAGCCTTCCGAGCTGGAGTCTCTGAAGGCGGGATGAATGCCGCGATTTGATGGGGAGATGGGACATCTGAAGGGAATCTATGGGGATATAAGGGCATATGCGGAGAAAGGGATATGAGGTGGGGGTATAACATGGGATACTGATATATACATATATGTACATACAACATATGGCCTTGTTGTAACTAGCAGTATGTATATATGGGTTTGTCCAACAAGAATGGTGGGATTGGGGGCTCTCAAGTTTTGGCCATGAAATCATGGGGAACACGAAGTAAAACATGGGATGGAATGGTTTTACAAAGTTGAACGGGAGTATCATTAAATTGCAACCCACTATGGGCATGCAGAGGCAATCCACGTTCGGCTCTTGCGAAAGTACGCATGTGGGCAACTGAGAATGTGATTCATTATGATTGGTTGTTATTCCACCAACTGACCAATGATATTCATTGGCTAATAGGGATGACAACGATCATTCTGAGCATGATTTCGTTGGATTGCCATCCGACCATTGACCAATACGTGGAATTTCTCCACCATTTTCAGGGTATCCCTTTTCAGGGCACCCAGAGCGTCGGAATTGGCAGTTTAGATATGTTTAGATATATTTGGGTGCTATAGATCCATTTGGTGTTTCATTTGCAACCAAACAAACACACCCTTGAAGTCATCGTTTTGACAAGATGAGGACCCGGACGAGTAGTGACATGTATCTGGGAAGATCTAGGTCAATTACTAATGTGACCTTGCAAGGACCTCGCTATAAATCAATAAGATCAGGTTACCTCTTACTCAGCTTAGGAGAATCATCCCAAACATGGTTTGTTCCAGGTTTGTGAATTTGATCACTCTAACTTGCTTAGATGGTGAATATTGGCACTCTTCCGCGATCTAAATCCAATCGTGAATACAATCTTGGAATTCAAGCTACGGAGCTACTGTCGAAATTGCGCATCCCCCCAAATCATACCGATCCCAACTGTTGCCTGTAATCACAATAAAACTGTTTGCACATTTGGTTGGTGCTTTCAAACACTTTTTAGTTTTCCATCCCCCAAAATGTGATGATGATCCCCAGTTCTGAGGATTGGTTAAGGGGGAAATCTGCTGGACCCCCTGTACTTAAGAGTAAAAACTATGGATTCCTGTAACATTCTCCCAAACAACAATCCATTGACCAATAACCCACACGTTTCGTCATGCCTCACGAGGCTTTTCTCCAAATCCCTCAAGAAAACTCAGATATGCGGACAATGTATGGGACAAGCTACAAATACCTGCAACTTACAGTATTCTTAGATATATGGGGGTGGGTCAAAACCTATTATTATCCATTTTAGTAGGATGAACATCCATTTACCAGCTATTTTGATGTTCACTAGGTACCAGGGTTTTGACTCATAGCCATATGTAGATCATTTTCGTAGAACCAAACTGAGTTTTCCCTTGTCCGTAACCTCGTCTTCGACAGGTCTCAGAGACGATCTCCGCCATTGCTTTTGAGGCCCACGTGGCTTCGGAGTTGCAGCGATTTCTGTGTTTCCCAACGGGGAGAATGACTGGATTGGTTAAAGGGAAAATCTACAGGAAACCATGGTTTTTCCTATAAAAAATGGAGGTTTCCTGTGTTCCCTTTAACCAATCCAATGAGAGAATCGCACAATTTTGGGGAATCCACATCGAATCCACCAAAAATTTGGGGCCCTCAGTCGCTCAGACCAGGTGGTCCGCAACACAGAAACGGCCAGTGGCGAAACTGCCGTGGGCGCCAGAGCCGCGCTGGAAGAACATGGATTGGTTGCTTGGCTCCAGTGGGGGTTGTGTGCCCTTAATCCTGAGATGCGCAGAGCAAGAGTCCCAATCTGGCCCAACGTTCTTCTCCCCAGGAGATGTTAAACGATGTATACATCTAATTACCTATATATATATATGATTATATATATATGATTATATAGTATTGTATATCAATATAATGAAATAATATATATATATACACATGGTTCTGGATCAAAATTTAAGATCTAGACAAATACATATTTTGCTGATTCTCTAAATAAACATGGGCCAGGTCGTGCGTCGAGCAGGACAAGAGCGCTGCGGACACGAGCGGCTGCCAGGGTCTTCCAGGTGTCATTCCCCCCATTTGAAGCAGAAAGCGATGGATCAACACCTAGCGAAAACCAATCTATAGCATATTCAGGGGATGCACATCCATTTCCAAATTTCCCTAGCGATTTTGATTTTGGTGTTCAGCAGGGTACCTAGGTTTACCTGGGGTTTTGACTCATAGCCCTCAAATGAATCCCATCCCCCAGATATGAAAAACACCCCCCCAGATTGCTCCAGATATAAATCCAAGGATTTCATCCCCTATTAAACCGTTGTTTCTTTGGGCGGCTGTTTATAGGGGAAAAGGGTTTCGAAAAAGGTCAAAAAAAAGCAGCAACTTACAGTCCATGACCATCTGACCACACAAATTACACAAACATGTGGTGAATATTACGCCGCAAAGACGAGCGGCAACTGTAAAACTAGGGCTTAAATCAATGGATTGGTTTAATGGGAAAATCTACAGGAAACCATGGATTTTCCCATGACATGTGGGGCTTTCCTGTAAATTTTCCATAATTTTCCCTTGAACCAATCCATTGATTAAACTATTTCTTGGTGGTTGAATTCCAATAGTCACTGGATTGGTTTAAGGGCAAATTTACAGGACCCCCCCATATTTGATGGTAAAAACCATGGTTTCCGGTGTAGATTTTCCCACCAATCCAGTGAAATAGATCATTCAGAATCAGCCACCAAGCCATGTGTAACATGGTAAAACGCCATGTACCAGACCCCCTCCCAGCACGGCCAGGTCGCCGCCCTCGACCCGGGGCTTCTTCAGTGAGAGCTCCGAGCCAGGCCCGAGGTCATGGAGAGTCCAAGCAAGACAGTTCAGCAAATACGAGGCTTACTGTATATATAGATATATTATATTATATTGTATTATATCATATCATATCATATAGATATGTACATATATATACACATGTATATATGGACAAATACAATTACACACTCACATATATAATATGTACATATTATACATGTTGTGGCAAATCCAATGTCATAAAGCATCCCCCAGATTTCAAATCACCATAAAATCATAAATGGGTTGGACAGCATTCCCAATTGAGAGGTTGATGAAATTGGGTTTACTAGATGATATACACATAAAGTTGAAGGGTTTTATCAAGACGACAGTTCTTCTTTTTACCAACAGATGTTGCCAACACAATGGGGATTTTACAACGGATCAGCAAAACTGGCATTCGATATGTCCACCAGTGTTCCCTGCCCGCATGCGCCTGCAAGGAGCGGCCTGGTATTCTCCAGCATCCACCCGGAAATCAAAGGAGGAAGGCCGGGGTTTGATCATCGCAGGGACCGCAACTGAGTGGTGAGATCTGGTCGCAGGGACCCTGTTGGCCGACGACCAAGCAGTATGGGCATCCCGCATTGCTGACACACGAGGCAATAGAGGAATGATGTTTGGAGCCGACCCCCAATGCCTGTGTGGGTCAAAATTGTTCATGGGTCAAAATTGTTCATCCTTCAAGAAGTGGTGGAGCGTTATCCACCTCTCCAAAGGTAGACCTCATAAAGGTACCCCCGCACCAGCAAGGGATGAGTAAGCCCTAATAACAAGGGTTGATGGCGGTTAATAGCCCCTTATAACAAGGCCTCATTGCTCTTGGGGTTATCCCAAATTAGTCACTTCTATATCTGCGGGATGAATTGAAGACACCCTTTGTTGATGGTATCATATCCTCTGATGTTCACCAAAGTACCTGCGGGGTGACAACCTGACTTTGCCTGATTTGGTGCGCTGGAAGGTCCAACCGGCCTACCGGAATTTGATGGTTTTTCTGTCGCATGCCTAGCTGCCAGGTGAGGATTTTTTGGAGCCCCTCAACATGATCTTTTCAAAGTGGAACCAGTCGGAGAAATATCACTACAGACAGAACCTGTATACATCCCTATAGCTGTGTGGATACTGTCTACATGCCGTATACGGTATGTACGGGGCCCTGCGGCAGAACCACACTTGGATTTATCTCCCGTTTCGTAGGTGGTGTCTCAATCTGGATGACATGGTTAGGGGTGGTGATGGTGTAACCCAATTAATATCGAAGCAAGTTTAGAAGTCAAACTTCCGACATTCTGGACACATGGAAAAGCCAAGATGGGAAGAGCCACAGAAGAGAGAAGCTCAGACAGGAGAAAGTCAGACGATGAGAAAGTCAAAAGAGAGAAGATGCAGGTGCGCGAAAAGGTAGGAAAGTCGCGAAACACTGTGTTTTTCCAATGTTTTGTGGCTCCGGAGGTTCAAAAAGTAGGCTCGCTACAGCGGCGGGCGCGGAGCCATCTGGGCAGATGAGAGATTAAAAATGATTAAAAATTGCACGCCGTTGTGGCGCGAAGCACGCTTTGAAGTAAAAAGCGTTAGAAACTGCCGGTCTCGGAGCACTTGCCATGTTGAAAAAGCGCGCGGCGCTGTGGCGCGAAGCACATTTGGAAGCACATTTGGAAGTCAAAATGTGCAAAGCACACGTACGGCGTTGTGGGGGGAAGCACATTTCCAAGTCAAAAGTGTTAAGAACTGAGGGTCTCGATCTCGGACCATTTTTTGAACTTGGATGTGACTACACCACACCTACAACTACAACTACAACCACCACCACAACTACATTACAACTACAACTACATTACAACTACAACTACAAACACCACTACAAGTACAACTACAACCACCACTACAGCTACAACTACAATCTACCACTACAACTACCACCCCAACAACCACGACCACTACAACTACATTACAACTACAACTCCACCTACCACTACAAGTACAACAAAAACTACCGCTGCCATTGGAGCTACAACTACAACTACCACTACAGCATACTACAACTACAACCACAACCAAACTACAACTACAACTACAACACTACCAGTACAACATCAACTGCCACTACAACTACCACTACCACTACAACTACCATTACCATTACAACTACAACCACAACAACCACTACGCTACACTGCACAGCGCTACAACAACCACTACAACTACAACTACAACCACAACCACAACTACATCTACAACTACAACCATAACTCCAACTACAACTACATTACAACTACACTGCGCTGCCTCCAACCACTTGTCGGTCCATCAGTGGGTTCGCCCTGCCATCGATGATTCGCAACAACCAACTTCTCCATAGGTTTCCTATTTGTGAAACTTCCGCCACCGCCTTGTGCGGAACTACTGGCATATGGGAAGCACGTGATATAGCTATACTTATGGCTAGGTAGATGTTCGATATGGGATGTGGATGACCATCCACCTTTTGAAGAGATGAGTCATGGAACTCAACGTGTCATCTTGGATAGCAACTGTCAAATTACTTTTTGGTGAAGTCACAAGAAAGTGCCAATTTTTGGTTCGTTCCCGGAATTGTGTTGAGGCAAAGCCGCATTTTGCATGCCGTAGTTTTGTAGGTCCAAAACCAATGTCCTCCTGGTTTTTGTATTTTGCTACTCTTACAAGTGGTTGATCACCCCGGCAGAAAGTCCTATGTAATTATATATAATTCCATATAAGTGGGTTATCCCCTTTAGAGGTGGTTTGTTTTCCACTTACTGTACCAGGCAGTTACGACTGCTTTTTGAGGTGAGCCATGGCGAACATATCATCGCTGCTGCTCGCAAGGTGCGGTTGGGAAAAAAGTGACGCGGATGGAAAGATCATGTGGAGGCTTCTCAGCAATGTTAACACCGGATTTCCATAAATGGTCCTCCCCCAAAAAAGTAATCAGGGCTTAATATCAACATGGGTTGATATAAATCCCTTTCCCCGGATACAATTTGGGTCAAAGTTTTTCATTGTGACCACGCTACGAAAAATTGTGGGATTCTCGTGTCGCAGCAATCTCGTAGCGGATTGCCCATGGTGGGATGACCAAACCCAGTTTCCAGAGGTTCGAAAGGGGGAAGGGATGAGTACCTTTCGGATTCATGTTCATGTTGACGCTTGGTTGGCTTATGAATCTTCTGTCATATGGGGATGTACCAGTTTGCTTGCAATCATCACATTTTTTTTGACCGACTCATTCTTACTGAAAAAGGGTTTTATTGTAATCCTGGGTCAACCTTGCTGGAATGCACCAAACGTGTTCAACCCCCGAACTGGTTTGGAAAAGGAGGGTCATTTATTTTTGGATTTTTTTTTTTGACAGGTTATGGATTTTTTTGGGGTCTCCTGGTTCTCCGCTTCTCCGCTTTTGTGCTTTTCTGCTTCTCTGCTTTTCTGCTTCTCTGCTTCTCTGCTTTTGTGCTTTTCTGCTTTTCTGCTTTTGTGCTTTTCTGCTTTTCTGCTTTTGTGCTTTTCTGCTTCTTTGCTTTTTGGCTTTTGTGCTTTTCTGCTTTTCCTGCTTCTTTGCTTTTCCGCTTTTTGCTTTTCCNTGCTTTTCCTGCTTTTCCTGCTTCTCTGCTTTTCTGCTTCTTTGCGTGTCCGCTTTTTGCTTCTCCTGCTTTTCATGCTTTTCCTGCTTTTCTGCTTCTTTGCTTTTCTGCTTCTCTGCTTCTGTGCCTTTTTCTTTTCTGCTTCTCTGCTTGGAAACCTTAATGCAACCCTAAGTAACCCCCAAATAAAACCCTAAAGAAACGCTAAAGATTGATACAATAGATGCCACCCTAAAGAACGCCTAAAGATACNAAACCTTAATGCAACCCTAAGTAACCCCCAAATAAAACCCTAAAGAAACGCTAAAGATTGATACAATAGATGCCACCCTAAAGAACGCCTAAAGATACAATAAATGAAACCCTAAAGAAACCCTAAAAATACAATAAATGACACCCTAAATGAAACCCTAAAGATAATTACAATAAATGACACCCTAAATGAAACCCTAAATAAACCCAAAAGAAAACCTAAAGAAATTCTGATAAGAATTCCTGATAAGAACCCTAAATCAAACCCGAAAGACATCCTAAATGAACCCGTAAAAATACGTTAAAGAAACCCTAAATGAAGCCCTAAATGAAACCTTAAATGCAACCCNGAACCCTAAATCAAACCCGAAAGACATCCTAAATGAACCCGTAAAAATACGTTAAAGAAACCCTAAATGAAGCCCTAAATGAAACCTTAAATGCAACCCAAAGGAACCCCTAAATGAAAACCTAAAGAAACCCTAAATGAAACCCTAAATACACCCTAAAGAAACCCTAAAGATACAATAAATGAAATCCTACACACAACCCTAAAGATGCAATAAATGACACCTTACATAAACCCTAAAGAAACCTTAAATGAAACCCTAAAGGAAACCTTAAATGAAACCCTAAAAGAAACCCACATGAACGTTTGAAGTACCAACATGTAGCAAATATCATTCAAAATGAAAGGTTCAAGTGCCAAAATGNCAAACTGTTGCGAATACAAGGCAAATGGTACCAGAGGAGAAACCCAAAAAAAAATCCAAAACCTTGCCCAAAAAAAAATCCAAAAACTATTCTACACCCGATTAAAACTCCGTTTAAGTGAGGCATACCCAACCCACTTTCTGATTTACTAGGGCACGGCAAAAGGTAGATGGCACTATTTTTTGGTTTTGTAAATATGTTAGTTCGAAACCCATCGTTGCTTGTGACAGATTGGCTTTTCTCATTGCATTCCTTTCAGGAGTGCTTCTCCAACCAAAAGCCACACGATACTCTAATTACTTCATACTACTTCTAATATACTCTACCGCACTGTATTGCACCACACCATATCCATACATCTCCAATCCTATCCCATCCTATACATATCTTATATATATATATATCTATACTAAGGTAAGACTCCATAAGAATCCGACATTTTCTCATAAGACCTCCGCAGCCGTGGTCCCATTGTACTCCGACGGCGGAGGCCAATTCCCAGCTCTCTGCATTGGAGGGCGGCCTACTTAGATTGGAGGTGCCGACAGATCGGGAAGGATGGTGACAGGGAATGCGGGTTTGAAACAACAAACATTGGGGAGCTATTGTTATACATGGTTATCCCCCAATAACATATGGTTTGATAATGTTTGATACACCATATGTATATATATATATATATTTATTAAACCATTGGGGAGCTACAACTTCTTTATTTTGTTTTTGAGGATCGTCAATGCTCAACCTCGAACACAAGGCTTGGGGCTCCATCGGTCTGTTTTGGGATGGAGTGAAGCAACCAACTAGTCTTGCTTCATCGACGGTCGACACACGTCACTATCTAATATATATGTATATATATATATATTATATGTATATATATATTATGTATATATATATATATTATATACACGTACATATACATATATACATATACATGTACACATATATACATATATACATATGTATATATATATATATACATATGTATATATATATATACATATACATATGTATATATGTATATATATGCACATGTATATGTCTATATGTATATATGTATGGGTCTGTCTGAAAGTCTGATACCCCGAAATCCTATGGTTTATCATCAACCGTCCCCATCAACATGGCAATGTTCTCTCGCATGCCCCCAATTTTTCGATGGGGAAACCAGCGAACATGGGGTAAGATTTCAGGTGTCTCATGGGTGGAAAAGTGCAATGTGTATGCTCACTTCTTGCATGAAGCAGCGACAAAGATGGAGATAAGATCAATTTTCATCAAATTGTCAGAGTCAGTTTTTGCTTGTGAATGTTTTAACAGCGCTTTCCTGTTTTTCTGACTTCAGAAAGTTGCCATGTGCTGTCAATGCTGCCATTGGCGCCCCGCATCATGCTAGGCAGCTCGTCAAGAGATGCGACTTGACTCCATTAGGGCCGCCTGGGTGGTTGGGTAAGGATTCCCTACACATCTGGGTGAACTAAGGTGGTCATTATCCACTTACTGTACTAAGTGGAACGCACATCCAAACAGATGACATATTCCTAGAATTCGTGTCTTCCGGGAAAGAGACGAACAAGTACAGGGAAATCATTGAATACTATTAAGTCTGAGGCCAGAAGCCACGACTTCGCTTCAACCAAACTCAGTCCTTAGAGATGTATCTTTTTGGAAGGTTCCAAACTTCATTTCTTGGCTGTTTGCGTGCACCGCTGTTTGAATTGAAGGAGGCAGAGTGGGGTGGTTGAGCACAGTTTGCTGATTTGGGGTTGGGGGTTGGGTGATTTTTTGACAACCAGCAGACCGAAGATTGTTTTGGATTTGTTTTGCTGTTGACCATGACCAATTACGAACGTTTTTCCTAGGCATATATATATATATATTTGATTATATTTGTATAATATATATATATATATTATGTATATGCATTTGTATAATATATATATATATATGTAATATATGTATTTGTATATATATATATATATTATATCCAATGACTTGACCCTTCCCCTTTTTTCCTGCTCACTGGGGACGATGATCCTGACCAAGGGCAGTCCCACTGGTCACCAGCTTTCGACAGGGTCCGAAATGGACCAAGTTGGTTGGTGAAAAAGGGAGATACCCTCTGGTAAACTAACCTAGCTATGGAAAATCACAATTTTTAATGGGAAAAATCCACTATTTCTATGGCCATTTTCAATAGCTCTGTTAGTTCACCAGAGGGTACTCCCCCATGGGTTTAGGCAACCAAAAACCAGTAGCAAGACCTCCGAAGTTCTTCCCAAAGACCCAGAACTTTTTCTGTGACCTTACACGGGGACGAAAAAATTACGTATTTCCCACAAGGTGGCCCCTCCCCCGCCCCGCCAGTTAAAAGTTGATACATCCCATGAACTATAGTTATCTCCTCCATTTTTACCCTCAGCCAAGTTAGCTAAGGGTCAACTTAGCTATCATATCTATCGCTATCATATCTATCATCAATCAGCGTTTTTTATCCCAATATAAATCCATAAAAACTTATCCCATGAAATCCCATGAAGTCCTGGTGAACTCACCATTTTCCCATGCTCCACATCTCGCTGAACTTCCTGCAGATCCCCTGCGGCCGAGGCGTCGCGCTAAGGGCAGCCTGCAACCGCTGCACCCCTTAGGCCGTCTGCAGGCCATTGGCCTCGCGGAGGCGCGGTGCGGGGGAGTTTTGTGAGACATGGGGGGGTTGAGCTATATAAGAATAAACCCCAAAAAAGGTAATAATGGTCATGAATGGTCTATAGTAATATCATGGTAAGAATTACACGATAACAAGATGAATATCATAGTACTAGTGTAATAATGGTAACAAATCATATTTATAGTATATAAGAAAAGTAGTAGTCTATAGACAAATATATATATATATATATACATGGGGGGTTCTTCAGTCATGGGGGATCCCAAAGTCACCGTGGGTTAACCTATACTAAGTCATGGTCTGATGACTGGATGATTTGGGGTGCCCCCATGACTTAGGAAACCTCCATCTTGTGCCATGGTCAAAAGTTGGAGTACAATACTGGTATATACCATCAAAAAGGGCGATTAAATAACATACTCATGGAGATGTAATGGGATGAATAACCAACTGTTGGATGAACTTGGATTCTATATTGAGGCATGGTCATCAGTGGTTGGGTCATCATTTCATCAAGTTCGGGATTTATATACCGATTCTATTTGAACATTTGGGTTATCCATGGCATGGATGACCATCAACCATCCATCCCATTGACAAAATGGATGCAGGGGATATAGATGTTCTATATAGATTTACAGAGGTGTGTTCAAACAGGCCAATCAAATTCCCCCAAAGAAATTCCCCCAAAGTGGATGAGCTCTACCCATAGTCGCAAGGGGATGGGTTGACCCCAGTACCAGGGTCTTGATCGCCATATAAAACATCTTGATACTAGGATACTTGATGATAGCAATAACCCTATAAAACAGTTAGGATTACAGTTTTTGATTCATGTTCGTGCTACCTATCCAGTGGTTCGTAGGGAGCGGTTAGGAGCGATGGCTATCCATGTTTTCTATCAAATAGGGAGCCAACGAGCTACTCGTTTCAAAACCACATGATAGTCATGATTGTTGATGTTGATTGTAATTACAATGTTATGTCACTGCAAATCAATGAGTTGTACAGAAAACGATGAAGATGATGAAGACCGAATGTGACAAAAATCAATGTTACTTTCATATATATACTATATGTTTGTTGTTATTGTTCTATATTGTTCTTGCTATATACTATTATTGTTAGTTGTGAGTTATGATTATCATTGTCAACCCAGCATTCATTTCAGCCAGTTCTTCTGCCTTGGCAAATGTAGAATGATAATGAGCCACCATGATGCACCATGATGAGCCGCCAAAAAACACGTTCCCAATTGGCGTCTACTATATATTCCAGTTTCGCTATTCAGGGATTGATTGCTATACCAAGCTATATTCCATTCACAACTAGATGATGTTCAGCCCCACATCGTTTCTGGGTGACCATGGCATTGGGAGCCATAAACAAAAATGCCGAGCCTTAGCAGGAAAATCCCCCATTTACATCCATTTACTTCCATGATTTCCCATTTATTCCCTTTTGTCATGCTGGATTAGTGGCGGGAATCTGTTCGATCCGCCACATCGTTTATGGCACAATTGTTGCTTGGTGATTTTGGTTGGTTACATGATCGTTTGGTTGGTGAGTTTTTTTTTGTTTTTTCTAGATTTTTCTACCATATTTGGGGTGTTGATCCCCAACGACCAAGATTTTTCACGGTTGAAACCACCCATCAGTAGTTTTGTTGAACCACATTTATCCAATTTATAGCAACCCTCAGAAAGAATCAACAGATAGAAAAGGAAAATCCAACTAAAATCCCATGACACTGATTCATAACCATTATAGTAATTCTGATGATGCATAATCGTGATATATAACCCTTGAAGTATCTGCATTATATTGATTTATGACCATTAAATCATCCCCATTAGAGTAGTGATCATGGTTATATCACCATTTATCCCAGTTTTAGGTAGTAAAGCCACGTCCCCGGGCCTTCAGGAGAGACGCTGCTCCACTCGGACATAGCTCAGACTCGGTGACAGAGCCAGTTCGTCGAGACGAAGCCGAGCTTAGAGACATGGTTTTTCTCTAGGCACTGACGATGTCGGTAACCCAGTTGTATGTATAATATTGTAAAACAGACAGACATGTAAAATAACATCCTGATATTATATATGATCTCATATATACATAGAATATATTATATACATAGGTATATACATATCCCAAGGATATAATATATATATATATATACTTGGACGTCTCATACAGACAATGATTACCTAGAAGGACATATACACATTTATCTGGACAAATCCTAGCGTTCTGACAATGACTTCTCCATAGATGATGTTTGGGGGGATCATCGCAAAGTCTCAAAACCAGTTGCAAATTGGGATGCGGCGGGAGGGGGAGAGAGAAAAGCACGACCGGCAGTGGATAGATGACCATAGTCAGCCATAGTTATTGGGTTTATTTTTATTTTCGAACTTATGGGGGTAAACAATCTCATACTTATTCCCACTGGGTTCATTTCAACCACATCGTTAGTGATTCTTTCGTGTTGAACGGCGTGTTTTTATAGGAAATGTACGCAGCTCAGTGCCGCGAAGCGGTACTGGGAGGCACTGGGTGACCACCATTGAAACTCGAAATGATGTTGGTAGCCGAATGACTTCATTCCTGTTGGAAATATGCTGTAATTGAAGGGATACATCACACGGATACGAAGAGCCTCCAAAAATGATGAGATCGAGTTCAGCCGAGCTTCGATGGGAGTTGCCTTCAACCGCGGCCCGCAGAAGTAATTTCGCAACGCGGTCGCAGGTTGAAACCAGTTTCGACATAGCTCCTCAGCGTGGTGCGAGCTGCCAGTGGTGTGAGAGTCCAGGGCACATGAAGTGGTTTCTTGAACTTTCATGAACTTTCATGGTTGAACTTCAAACACTTTGAACTGATTCAAACCAACCTTGCTATCTACCCTGAATTGATCTGCAGTGAAAGAAATACATATCACATGCATTTATATGTATTTTTATAGCGACAATCAACCAGCAGCTTACTTCTTATCACCATATTTTTGTTGCTTTTGCCCATGCTTTTCCATGCTCGTTCCATGCGCCGCGTGAACACCGCTTGCGTCCAGATGCGTCCAGTTTCACGGCGAAACGTTGCCTGAGATCAATTTCGGAGCGGGCTTGGCAAAAACGATGGGTACCCTCCGGCAACTTACCCTCTGGTAAACTAACATAACTATGGAAAATCACCATTTTTTATGGGCAAATCCACTATAAATGGTGATTTTCCATAGTTATGTTAGTTTACTGGAGGGTATACTTTTTTCTTGCTGTAGAATTCAATGAATCCCATCCCCTGAAGAAGATATGACCAATGAGATAAATGGAGAGTATGTCACTACGTCACTTTGGTGAAGACCGTGCTCCTGAAACCAGACAGAAAGCATCTGGTTTACCCTTCCTGGCCATGTTTGATTGCTAGAGGGTAATCCAAATCCTTCTTGGCCTGCTGTGCACGACTTAAGTCTCTGTGGATTCACTCTGCATCCTCTTCAATAATCTGGACATTAATTCTTTCAGCATTGGCATGAATCTTCATAGACTCGGATTCTAGCTTCAATTGGGGATGGTCGATGGTTTCTTATACCACCCATGATTTCTGGTAGGATGAATCAATAATACACTGCCGGATTTCCATTGCGAGTCAAGTGACGTAGTGCCCTCCAGTACTCGTGCGTGGTGAATTGGCCGTGGCCCTGGTTCTGGATGGGGTCGAGGAGTGTCCAGAAATGCTGTAGATTTCCGGGATTGTGTGCATGATATTGGCACCTTGTTTTTCTGAGATGCTTGCTGGTGGGTGGTTTTAAGTTCATTTTTCATCTCAAGTTGGATGATGACCTGAAACGATAGTTGTGGAGTAGGTTGCAAGCAACCTGTGGATCAAAGCTATCGGATCCATGGTCCAAGTTGAGTGCTTTTTTGGTACCCTGTAGCCGTAGCCTGTTACAAAGAGATGCCACATGCAATGGTTGGACAAGTGAAATCAGTGCCCACCTTCTTCACTTTAGCAGGAAAGCTGGCGACAATAATTGCCTCAACTCAATCATGAGTTGTTCGCTCATAGACATACCCTCCGAGAATCAAACAAGGCAATGGAATGCAATCGGAAAATCATCACTTCCTACTATTTCCGAATAGGAGAATCATCCAGTATCATGTGGGGGTGTTCATTGGTCAACAGAGGATCTCCAGTTCAGCACGTGTTCGACTTTCAAATCGTCAAACCGAGGTGTTACCAGGCGGGGAAAGTGGGGGACACGTGGGCTATTGTGGGATGAGTTAGATTTATTTAGATTTCTCATGTGATTCAACCATATGCGGCAACGAAAAAAGCGATTCCATTTCTGGTAAATCAACGGGGGTTTGCCACATTTTCTTGATTGTAGCTGAACTATCGTTGCTTCGCCTTTTTTTTGGGGTATGTCGCTACATGAAGGAGGTACATCATCCACCAACAGATTTTGTGTTTCAACATTACCTTTGAATGCGCTTCTTTGTAATAGCACCAATCGGCTTCCAGGCGATACCCTGTGGTTGTCCTGTTTCCACACGATTCCTTTGGTGGCAGAATGAACGAGCAGAGCCATTGAGCAACGTCTGCAAGCCTACAGTTGCAGTAGAGTATCGGTTCCATCTAGATATTGTGGGAACATCAGAGAAAGTACAGTGGTGCATTTGCTCAGTTGGGAAGACTTCAGCTTCGTAACATCGCACAATCTCAAAACTGCTGCTCTGTGGAGTCAGACATGGCAACCATATTTTGTGTGGGATGCAATGTTTTTTTTGGCAACGTATTGACCCCCCAAAAGTATGGGTTACCGGCTCTGAACATACAAGAGATGCAAGTATAGTTAAGTATACGTGATTCGGTGAGTGCCCAAATTGATGAATAGCTATGTGTCAGACTTGGAAGTCTACCTTAACCCTTTCGGTTGCCCAACTTCATTGGACAGTTCCTAGTGAAATAGTAGAAATGACCAGCCAATCTGATCAATCTCTATTTTAGCTCTCAAAATCAAAATGTCTCAACTTTTGAAGCCATCCCGACGAAAAGAATGTTTCGCCATCGCCGCCCAAAAGCCTGGGGCTTTTGTCCAAACATTGAGATATCCAATGGGTGGCCTCAAACATGGCTGGAAAGTCTCCCAATCTTGGCCACAAGCATCATGTTGTCAAGACAATGTTGGGAGTTGAAGCTATATATACCACATTTTCAGACAGAGCCACTTCATGGGATTTGGATTTTCATGGGATCCAACCTTCTCCACGACGCGATTTTTTCCCCTGGCGCAGTGGAAAGCGCTCTCCCGTGTGGAAAGCGGCGCCATGGGATTGGCTGAGACCCAAAGTGAAGATGAGATTGCGGATGCGAAATTTGCCGCCAAATGAAGCTGGGCAATCATTGGGAAAATGGGTAAACCATCAATGGGTCCGGGAAAAAAACAAACAGCCCCAAATGCTAGGTTTATGTCATTGGACTTACCAGATGGATCTGCTTTCAGGTGTCTTCTTTTGCTTGCTCGTGCTTGTTGATGCCTTTTTTTGGAGTAGCATTGAGTAGCCTTTGGTCAACAACCGCAGTGATGCAGAATCTGCCTGACAGCTGCACGTGGATCTGCTCTGTCATAGCCATTCAGAATGGCCATGTTGAAGAGGTACATCATCTACATTCATAGGACATCTTCCAGTCCATGGCTATATTAAATTACCAGAAGGTCGTCAACTGAAGCAATTCGCCAACCTTGTTGATATAAGAAGGCCCCAGCATGCCCCAGCATGATATGTTGATTTTCATTTTCTTCATGAATTGTCGGTTTCAATTTGGGTCGGGTAGGCAAACAACAAATTGAGATAAATGTTCAGTACATTTAAGTACTTTCTTCATTTTCAACACGACCAAGTAGGATCAAGTAGCTAGCTGCTGCCCGGTACAAAAAAACCCTGAGGCAAGGAACTGCGGATGTACTACACCGTGGTGGGACGGGAGGAATGGTGGTGGGTGATGGACGATTCCATCGATGCCATTGGAAGCCAGCTGGAGAAGCAAGGCTACTGCATCCTGGATGGGTTCCTGACCCATGAGCAAGTCAGGTACCTTGGTTTTCCTTGGAACAGGCGGCTACGGGAACAGATTTCAGTCCGATTTGAGACGTTGATTTGACATGATTTAAGTATAGTTATACCTTGACTGTAGAATCAAAGTATAGCCTAGCAAACATTTGGGGTTGAAGCAATCAACGTTTGTGTCTTTTAAGAAAGCAATAATTCTGGAATTATAATCACTGCATTTGGAAAGCTGAAAGGGGAGGAAGAGCGAATCTAGTTTTGGACAACAATGGGAATGTCTCCTTACAGTCATCCCTTCTACAATTCTGGAATGTTTTGGACCCCATGGCTATTGAAACACTTCTGATCGCGGCCGGGATCATGTCTGGTTCAATGCTTATCAGGTGCCATCCCTTTGGCCAGAAGAGGGGTGACTGATAGGTCCCACAGTTCCCAATTCATATGTGCGAACCAATCACTTCAGTTGGGCCCTGCCAAGCACTATCATTGATATTCCTGATTTATCCATATATTTTTTTCCTGATTGATACATTTTAGTTGGTCAGACTTCCAAATTCAAAGAGCTCCCCCACGGTGCACCGTTGGCAGTGAGGCAACTGCGCAGGGAGGTTGGGGAATGCCACAGCGAGGGGCGCCTCACAGGGGGTGGCTTGGTCAACGGCCGGCTGCCCTCCGCGGACGATGCCAAGTACGCGGACCGCGCCACGCGCGGGGACGTCATTGGCTGGTTCGATCCGGAAGAATGGCATCATGGCAAGGGCTTGGAGTCCTACCTGGTCAAGCCCCGTGGTTTGTTGAGGCAAACATTTTTCACAAGAGGTTCTCATGGTTCTCCGATGTTGTCCCCAATTTTTCCCCCCCATTCACCCACAGTTTCTGGTGGCTTCCTCAAGTCCTCACCAGGTTGGGCACGTTGGTCCAAGAACTCGGTCGCCCGGTGAAGGATCTGAAGAAGGTCACCTCGCGGTCCAAAGCCATGGCCGCATGCTACCCGGGCCACGGGGCACGCTACGTGAAGCACGTGGACAACGATGAGAACCACCCCCTGTGCCGAACGCGGCTGTTGACTGCGCTGATTCTTGGGATTCTTGAGATTTGTTTTTTTTGGTTGTTTTTTGTTAACGATGTTTCCAGTGGTTAATCCATGTGAATCATCCACCAAAAATGGGGAATACGGAAGAGATGGGAAGAGGTTTGACTCTTGCCCCCAGTCATGCAAAATCCAAGGATCTATTTGAATGAGAGTTGGCAAAAGGGAGATGGAGGCGACCGGAAAAAAGGTTGGTGGTGGACAGTCACAAGACATTTTGTGGGATTTAACAACATTTGACATACTTGATCACCCAAGATTAGTTGTGGGAGACCTATGAGCTCACATCAGGAAACCAGGACAAAAACAAGGGATAGCTATAGAACATTAGCTAACTGTGCCGACCCTCAAAACTCATCGTATTGTTACTAATATAATTGCAGTAGGATTACATTTCTTGATTATTACTGCAATTATTGTTGGTATCATGATTGCCATTATTATATGATATTATATATAATATACACATACACAGATACACCTGTCATTATCATCCCATCCATCTACCCATCCATCTAGCATCCATCTACCATCCAGATCCATCATCTACTGTACCAGGTCTAGATGGCCCCACTTTTTAACACTCAAGTATCTCAAAGTTTGTATATAGATCTATTGATTCCTACGTATTCCGACAAACCTCGTTTGGTTGTAAGTTAAATTCTCCATGTCCGACCCATTTTCCCTTTATTTGTTGGCTCGATATTACCAACACCAAAAAGATAAACAGTGATTTATAATCGCAAGAGGTTGATCATCGGGACCATCAGGAGATGGGGAAGACAGATAGGC
This sequence comes from Symbiodinium sp. clade C Y103, assembly GCA_003297045.1. NCBI lineage: Eukaryota > Dinophyceae > Suessiales > Symbiodiniaceae > Cladocopium > Cladocopium sp. clade C. The sequence goes on from BGPT01000002.1 coordinate 458,775, forward strand.
CTGGCACAATCCGGGGCAACCTTCGCCGAGATGAAAGTCTATATGCTATCATATTGTGGAAATGTATATCACCGTTTTTCACTGGATTGGTTGAAGGAAAAATCTGCAGGAAACCACGGTTTTTCCCATGAAATATTGAGGTTCTTTAACCAATCCAGTGAGTTTTGGTAGGATTTTACTTTCCTACCTCTTTGGGTATATTATATACATAATATATTCAGAATATCATACAATTCTATATAACCAGCTATATTTTTTGTCGTTCAGCCATGTTTTGCCCCCAGTTCCAAGTTGGTTTATAATCATAATCACCACTAGGTCCATATACCTAGCATAAACCCACTCTAAACTGGGCGCCACCAAAAACCTGGTCCGAGGTGAGCTTGCGATCTTCGACGCCAACGATCCCAACCTCTTGCGCCAAACGGTGGCGCCGCGGCAGAACCGGCTGCTGCTCTTCTGGTCGGACCGGCGCACACCGCATGAGGTGCTGCCCAGCGAGAAGCTGCGCTACTCGGTGACGGTGTGGCTCTTGGATAATACCAAGAAGGTGCCAGCGCTTGGTGAAGTGGTTGGGGATGTTGGGGTTGGGCGAAGAAATTTCAGGTGAACATCTTAGAATTTGCATAATATACATACGCTATTTTACAACTGTAGCTTTGATGTTAATCAACAGAACACCAACCAGCGAGTTTATCAAACAGCTTCGGACATTGCATTCCCATCAGGTAATGGCTGTGTTAAACCGTTCACTGAACTACTTGATGAGAGAAGAATTAAACTCGCTGGGCACATCCTTCGGTCGCCAAACAGTGACCCCTTAAGGCAGGTTACGTATCAGCCAGACAGCGCAGAACCCGTTGAAATAGGCAAAAGACGTATTGGTAGACCTAGACAGCAATGGACTTTCAGATCAAATGAATTAATTCACAATAAATTAAGCCACACAGATTATCGAGGGTTTGACGTTCAAAATCATAACATTTTGACGGCTGCGCGGCAACGTAGAGTCTAGCTCGGGTGTCATCTGGTGCCAAAGCACCTTAGTTTAAATGCCGTGACCGCGCGGCAAGAGGTGCAAGGCGATAGAAAAANCGCGGCAACGTAGAGTCTAGCTCGGGTGTCATCTGGTGCCAAAGCACCTTAGTTTAAATGCCGTGACCGCGCGGCAAGAGGTGCAAGGCGATAGAAAAACCAATACAATACTCAAGTTGTAGTTGACTTGCACTTGGCCAATCACTGCCAATGATCAGACACCACTTTTTCACAGCAACTTATTTTTTGTCAGGACTGTCTTGCTCACTGGGGAAATCATTGAAGGACGATGATAACATTGACTGGGACGACAATGACTGAAAAATAACCAGGTGATGATCTCGAATGATCTACTACTAAAGATGGAATCAGGGATCGATGAATGGGTCATGGAAGGAGTGAGTCGGCATGGCTAATGTACCAGTTCGCATTGCCCTGAAGAGACAGAGGGAGATAGAGAGAGAGAAGGAGGTGAGGGGAATGTGAATTTAGGGGATGGCAGGGAGGAGGAACAGACAAAGGAAGAACTGGAATGAAGATAATCATGATCATCATGCTGATATATGCTGATTCTGCCGCTGCACGATCATGGATATGATTTGATACTTGAGGGAGGGACTGTCCAGGCGACATGCGTGCTGAAAGTCATTCCAGAAGAAGGAAGGACGGAATATCCAACCATTTCATCCAACTTTTTGGTGAGTCTGGTTCTTCCCCCATACTACGTTACATACCAATGGGATCCCATGTGTATGCATAACTAGCCTCCATGTCGTAAACGGCAAAGAGCTGAATGCTGCAGCAGAGTTTGCAAAAGCTGCCTAGGCTATGGCGACAGCCAAGTTTCAAACACCAAAGAGCAGCTAGGTGCCTCGATGGTAGAGGAGAGGCAAAAGAAATCGTTGGAACATCACATAAAATGAGTAACCCGCCTTAGTCCATGTCAGTCCCACTGTGACTCGTGCAGTGGGGGATTGTTTGTGCTACGCATGCTATTGCAGGGTTGTGTCAGAACACGCTCACGCCATATGAATGCAAACCAAAAAAATCATGCAGAGTTTGTCCAGAAAGTTCTGGGTTTGAAGGACATGGGAGGAAAAACTCTGGGACTTTGTGGTGCAATTAGAGAAGTGGGTTTGAAGCAGTGTTGGTGGGTAATTTGGTGATTTGCTGGTGTACTAAGGGGATGGCGGCATTCGGTCCGAAACCCTTGAGTCATGTGTGAAGAATGGACGTCATGTGTGAAGATGACTCCTGTTTTACACAGATCATCAAAATTGCAGGTCCCGCCTGGCAAACGCACGCAGATTCTGCTGACACTTAGCTTGTCTTAGCTTGAATCCGGTTTTGGTGTGTTGAGATATTATGCAATATATCCCTTGACTTCAGTTGACTGGCCCCATCATGGCGATTTGCACCTGGAGGTCCACGGAGCAATGTGTTGTTTCTTGCATTGCCACTTTTGCTAGTCGACAATTTGTATTTGTATCTTTACGTTTGTAGCGATTTGTAGCGCAGTGTAGAGCCAGGCAGGTCACGACACTGAGCAAGCAGCTAAGGGCGGGCCTTCTTGCGCCATTTCCTGACCACTGGTTGAGGAAGCGCCAGCTGTTATGCGGCACTTTCAACCCAGAAGTTGATTTATCCAGCAGAGCAAGAAAAGCTGCAGAGACTAGCGGTGGTGGTGCCAGGAGATTCAAAGAAACAATCCAGACTTAGTGCACCAGAGGAAGAACTTGTGCTCAATTTTATAGAATATTGAATAGCTTTGATTCGTCGTTTCTGTCAAATCCTGCATGTAGGGTCCTAAGGCCGGTGCCTCTTGGGTGTCAAAACATGTAACATGCCCCACAACTGATCCACAACAGTCTTGGAGTTGGACATGTACCTGAAAAACTGATGCTGAACTGCTCCCAATGCACTCACTGGCGCTACCAACGATTCTCAAAGTGGCACTAGTTGGAACCGAGGTGATGAACTTCCTGCTGGGTACCAAGTGCATTCCCTTGCGAATTTGATTGTCGTGGAATCGCTGGGAAGGAAGATAGTCGGAACTTTCATGAAGTTGAAATTTGGCGCGTGAGGCGGCTGTGTCCATGTAACTCTTTGATGTCCGTTGCATGCTTCTGCTTGCCAGCCCCAACTTTCTCCAAGTTGTTGGTTGTTGGCAGTCATGTCACTGAAGGCTAATGCACGCTGCCTGAATGATGAGCAGCTCGTCCGCAAGAACTACAACCAATGTGCTGGTCGCAAAATGTCGCAAGAGCTTCCTAGGAGCTGCATTTGCGTTTTCTGCCACCAGTCACTTCAAAGGTTTGAGCTTTGGCAGTCGGCAGCTCAGTCCACTTTGAAAGATGAAAGCACTCCTAGTGAGCAAGGTTTGCTTATCCGCATCCAAAAGCTTCATACTTTTTTTTTTTAGTCTCTTTGTTTTTGGTGTGTGTGTGTGCGTGTTTTTTTTGCAGCGGTGCAACGTAGGGGAGGATTCAAATCATATTCAGACGATTTCAGACGCTTAGAGGATGTTCGAGCTAGATGAGTTAGACATCTAGATGCTCTGCTGACTCGAGGCTTGTGAATGCATGGCTTAGCCATGGCTTCCTTGCAGAGTGCTGAGCTTGGCCCCCCGCTCGCTCATTTGTTGCAAGCTTGCAGGAGGATCAGGATTGATATTGGTTGAAGATGTTGGAAGGATTGGTCATGTGAATGAGTGATCGGTCAGGCGAATGGATGCACGTGTTTTTTTGCATTGTCTCTGTGCGCTCCAACTTGTTTTGTCATATTGTTGATGGAGTATTTTGTTTTTTAATGCTCCGTTTCTTTTGTGGCAAATTATAGGGGAAGATCATGCTTGTTCAGCACTTTGGCAGAGCGCCGTTTCTAAACTACTCGAGCAACAAATGTTCAACCTACAAAGCCAAAGCATATTAGACATACACAAGTGCTATACATGGCAATGTGCACACTGGTGCAAGCTATACACAAGTGCGCAATCCGCACAACAGGATGCAGCATGAACATTGAACAACTGTTGCATATTGGCCTGCATTTGGCTCCAGCTGACTTGTATTCAGCCGCCGGACCCGGCAAAGCCGGTGATCTGTAGGCCGAGTGGTTTCGTGTCTTGAGGTAGCCTAGACATACCCTTTCTTGCCGTTGATGGCCACTTGTAATCTTCTTTATTTACAATCTCTTGAACAATTATTAAGTATCATATAATCAATTTACTCTGTTATCATCACTATATCATTATATCACTATATCATGTAAGGATCAGTATAGGTAGTTATTATTATACCTTTGGTCCCCACACTAGAGTCCTGCAAGGCGACATGGGCGCAGTGTGTTGCCCCTCCCAGCAAGGCTCTGTATTTTCTCGTGGGTTCGTTTCGTTGTCATTCCGGTCAATTGCTCGACCTGAATCCAATCACGCTGTTGTTGATGTATGAGAGGAAGCTTTTTTCCCTTTGAGTTGGAAGAAGGGTGGAAGTTATTGCAAATTAACCAAAGTAAGTAGGAGTTGCACTTGCAAGCTTTAGCCTGCTTAAGTCATCCTTGCACGACATGTATGTTCCCCTGCAAAGTTCAACTTCGGAGACAATTTTTTTCCTACGCAATTAGTTCACTGGACCTTGACTCGGGGTGTTGCGATAGAACGAGATGCAGTGCTCTGCAATTGGTTCCCCTAGTTCGGCTTGGTGACAATGTAATATGATGTGCACCGAGGGACTATGGGCATCGCGCAGATGAGCGTCAGCTTTGATAGTACTCCTTCTGTAGGTGGGGGGACGGGGGGACACTGTTGCGAATTGCAATCAATCTGCACAAGATTGTGCCTTTGCTTGTCCAGGAATTTGCTAATATGCAGATCATGCCGCCCGCATCATTACCACCAATTAACAGCTCTTAATCCAAGGCCCAAGGTTTCTTTTGTTTGGCATGCGCTGTGATCCTCCCCGTTCGTTGGCTGTAGACCATGGGTTTACTGTGATTTACTAGATGTACTGCTGGCAATGACACACACGGCGTTCCATCCAAACCAATGGTGCCTGAAATTCAAATGCATGCCGCATGTCCAACCAAAGTTGCTTTCGTTTTGTTTGTGCATGCTGGCGGCTTGCAAAGACAATGACCTCAAGGCCAAAGAGGACGGCATGAGTGGCATAACGCAGCTTTGTGGTAACAAAGCTAGTATGATTTAGATTTAGTATGGTTGTTGTTGTTGCAACTTGAACTGGCAAGACTGCTCAACTTGAGGCACAGTTGCGTGCAAGAAACAACACTAGACAACATCCAGCCACCAGAGTAGCATATGAACGCATTTTATTTGGCAGAGCTTTTGTGGGAGAATCTCCCAACTGTTTGCCAAGTGATTCGCAATGTGCTGCTGCTAGCGGCAAGCCATTGCGCTGCTATGGTGCAAGATGGTGCGAGCAGGCAGGAATAAGGCTGCCTTCCAGCCGCATTTGATTCTCTTTTGGAGCCTCAGGTGTGTTCTTTCTTACACGTTGACTTGCGCGAACTACCTGATACTGCCTGTGAATTTTGAAGCGAGTAGGAAATGCCGAAGAAAAATGAACTTACACCGTTGCATGTTGCACCTATGTCGGCCTATGTATGCCACTGACTGTAAGTGTACGCCCAAAATCTCGCCAGGTGAATCCAGGTAAGCCAATTTAATTTTATGAATTTATGAATATCGAATAATTACGTGTTATCTTCGCTGTTTATCTACTTCAAGACTCTACAATTATCTCAACGCCCCGGCTGCTTACCTTTGAATGCCTGATATTGTTTGACCATGTTTGACCGCTTGGTTGGCAGACCGATGATTTCAGCCAAGGTGAAAGAGAATGGCTGCCACAACCAGGTGAAGGAGACCAAGGTCTTACTGTCAACAGACTTTCTGGAATGGGGTTGGGGCCTTGGTCGACAAGATTTCTGCCAACCAGCCACAGCACTGCAGCACTGGCACCTCCTCAATCGTTCTAATTTTCGATTTGTGCTACATTTCCACATCCTCCAGGATCTCCAGGGCACTCCATATTGATGATATTGATGTACGGGATGTACGTTGTGTTTTTATTGAATAGACGTTCTTCCTAAAGCTAGGTTTGTTGCTAGTTTCGCTGTGTCCTCGCGGCAAGGTCTATCTGTTTTTTGTGCGTGAAATGCTCCTGTGCCATGTTGGACCTGTTTCAGGTGCTCCACGTGCTAAGCAAGAGACCACTGTTGAGCTGTGGGGCTTGCTGAGTGATTGGAGCCGCTTGGCTTGTCACAAAGACCGCGCCCTGAGCGGATGAATGAGTAGTCAGGAATGGTCACACGGAAAGGTGCAGCAACGTGACTTGGAGATCTTTGATTTCATTCTGCATGTCAATCTCGTATGAGAGTTCCTACAAGCAAAGCAGCATAGCAGATAGCATCGTATAGCTGAAACAAATTGAAAGTGACATTGTTGAAGATAAAATGTCTGAGGTCGTGACCGTGAGGTGTCTGAGATTGGTAGCCCTGGGCCAAACAATGAGGCGCGGGACGCAGTACCTTGAAAAGAACCGACACAAAGATGTATTAAGATTACGTGCAAAGACCCCGTTTCGCCAACACCCTTTTGTGGTACATCTTGGGTTTAGTGGTCTTTAGGGTTTAGGGTTTAAGGTTTTAGGGTTTTCTTGCGTAAGGGTTTAGGGTTTTTAGGGTTTAGGGTTTTACGGTTGAGAGTTTTATGATGATCATAGGATGATCATTGTGATGGTGGTGTACAAGAGGCGCGCACCGGTCCCTATACTGTGCGCTGAAAGATAAGACATGCAAGTAACGAAGTTGCTCAAAAGTCCCGCAAATACCACTTTTTTTGATGTTTTTTGGCTATTGCCGCGGAGAGGCGCAGGCAAATCGAGGTGTTTGCCCGTAAGATTACTATGTTGTTCGCAGTCTATATATGCCTATATAGTATGTCTAGTGTTTGGGGAAGCTCAATGTGGATTCTCACACAGCCTGACACTCGTAGCAAAAAGGAGCATGAATATCAATCATGCATGTGCGGCTCTATGCGGTTCAGCTTTGGAATTTGAGGGTCGTCCCGGACCCCTGTAATCATTGCCTGCGACAGGGATTCATCAAGCCTGCTAGGCTGCGGACGATCGCTTCGATGATTTGGACGATGTCCAGGAGGAACACATTTGGCCCACGTAAACCCAGCATTGTCTCAATATAGCGGAGGCCAACACATATAATGTTACAAACTTATGCAAACATATCCGACATCATAGGATTTGATTTTTGCTTTAAGAGTTGGTGTGGGGATGTGTGGGGCAAACATGGCCAACAACTTTGTCGGCGTGTGACCTGACTCCATACTCGCGCTTCCAAGGATCATGATTCAGTCATTTCTCTGGACAAGTCTGCGCCTTCTGTAACAATTTGCACAACTGTTTGTGTGGCTTCTCTCGTTGTCGTCCTTTGACTGTCCTTTGACACACTTTGACACATCATCTTAATACCACCACCATCCACCACCATTGCTCACCTTCATCTCGTTGGTGCAGTATAGATCAGTATAGTGTTTTCCAAATCGCATTAGAGTTTTGCCGGTGTCGGAGTCAAGCAACGAACCATATCATCCAAAACCCAAGGTCGCAGGTGAATGAGAACGTACGAAAAAAAAACAAAAAAGCATATTCCAAGTTGAAGACCGAAAGGTCCCACGGATTCGAACACGATAGGGGACGTCCCAACTTACAAACGAAGACACGCCGAAACAATAATATAAAGCGTGCCTCATATGATATGATGTTGTCCTTTCCAGTTCTGCTGCAATCGGTTTGCTTGAACCACGATGCCATGATGGCCATTAGTAACCACACGGATTTTGATTGTCATGATTCGCAATTTCTGTGATGCAAATCTTCTGCAAACCTTCTTGTTTTCAATGTGTTCACCAACTCCCAAGAAACATCACCTTGAACAGCTTCAGCAACCACAATGGGGTCATCATCACGAAATAGCAGCATGTTTTTTTAGTTCAGCCTGGATCTGAAACCCTCAAGCCCTTCCTTTGATTTGAAGATGATCTGCCAGTGATTTAGAACTCTGCATAAGTTGCAGGAGCAGCTCCCCTCCGAAGGCTGGGAGTCCCAGTTTTGTTCATCTAGGTTTTCTGGGTTGTACTAGTCTCTTTTTGATATAAATGATGTCGCAAACTTCACCAAGTCAGAAGCCTCACTTGTTACATGTGTGGTCACAGCATCGGAGGGACGCACCAAGCTATGCTGTTGCAAATCCGAGCTATAACTTGAGAAATCGGAGTTGGCTGTTTCTGCAAATCCTGCAGTTCTCCCTGTGCTTGGGCACGTTTCTGCTGCTTCTCAGGTTTGCAGCTATCTCACGAACTGCTGGGGCAAATGTCAGCTGGCTGTGAATCTATTTGTACAAGCATTTTTTCCAGTGTCCTTCTGTGCCTTTCTAGGTGTATCATGTGTGTTTGGCTCTTGGATTTTGCTTGAGGACACAGCCTTTTGTACAGCGAGTGCACATGTAAAATTGGCCTGTTGACCTTAAAGATTTGAAGCTGCTGCAAGTTTGCTGGAAGTAAAGGGCTTGAAGCTGATGTGACTCATTGTACGTCCTTGCGCCTGCAGGGAAGTGTCGGAAGTTGCAGTTGGCGGTGGGCACTGCGTTCTAGTTTCAGCTTGTGGACGTGCTTTCGGATACGGCTGCAATGCCAGGCAAGATTTGATGCACGGGATGCACATAGGGACTGTTTGCTTTGAAACACTTTGAAACCTGTGCATGGCCAACTCTGAATCGCAAACAATTGCCATTGCAGGGGACAGCTCGGCATCGGTGGCGAGGACCGCTTGTCAGAGACTAGCGATGGAAGAATCAGCGCACGCGGCCTCTCTCAACACGTCTTAACTCTTCAGCGCTTTCTGACTTGACTGAAGATACGGCAGAGAGAAGCAGAGAGCAATTTGGGAAAAGGCTGGAAGCACAAATTCATTCAATTTCTAAGGTCAAGTACTCGTAGCAAGCGTTCCTTTGATTCCCCTTTGACTGTCAGAAAGCCACAAAAAGTGAAGAAAGATTCCAACATAACCAAGGCATCCAACCTGTTCAACGCTCGAGTGTGTGTGTGTGTGTGGTTGTTTCTAGTTGGATTTTTTTGTTGCACTGTTGCACGCTCCTAGCTTTGATTGATATTATAGAAGGAGCTGGAGTCAAGCTCCCTGGCTGAACTGCATCTAAAGTCGTCAAACTATGAAGGCCACGATGGATGGGAGGGTGATGTGATTTCTTGGCATGTAAAGTGGTAGACCGTTCCAGTCCCGTAAAGTTCAAAAAATGGAAACAAGATGAACACTGAACACGTTTAATTAGTAAGGACTGACAAAGAATGAGTCGAAGAACGATGATTTCGTTGATTGTTGTTGTATGTACGTCCTTGTCATTTTGCTGTGTCATTCTCGCCAGGCACGAGGGAAATGAAGGTGCTGGGTGCAGCCTGCGGCAGTGCCTGGGTATAATTTGTGGGGCGACAGGTAATGCAGAACATCTAATAGTAATACACAGAGATTATACATTGGTTATTGATGATCAATACTGACAAACATTTGTCCACGGTCCACAGTTGTGCTTTTCTAAATGCGTGCAACTTCAGTTGGGAGAAGTGATGCTGCGAGTTGGGGGCATGTGAACCGGACCTGTAGGTATTGTACGTATAGAAAACGTATAGGGGAATGTCAAAATCTCGCCTTTATTTGAGAAGCGTATATTGCGCCGTTTGTGCAGAACAAAACTCTGAGGATTTTTCTTCGGTGAGGCCATGGTTTTGAATAAAACTAGTGGAATGTGGGGGTCAATACTTTTTACGTCTTTCAATGGCGCACGTGTGCATTATGTGCATTCTGTTGCTGGATAACAGGCTGGTAAGCTGTGCAGTACTGAGGTGAACACACCCTGCTTTTGGCTCGATCTCCCTCGAGCGGGAGTCCAAGACAGGCCCGACTTTTCCAAAGATCCAATGTTGCAATTGTGCCAAGAGCCCAGCGGAGGTAAGGACCTGCAGATTGCCATATTAAGAGTACACGAGAGCCAAGCCTTTTACTTCCATCTGCGTGGCATCAAGAAGCGGTTGTGTTATGTTTCCGGGATTACGTAGATTTGCTCTTGATGAGTCTTTCTAAGCAGGGCTTCGTGGACTTTTCGGCTCCATGGTGGTTGCAGTTTGCCAGCTGTTATAAACGACAACAAGCCTTCAAGAGAAAGACGACCTTTCCAATTTCTGTAGGGGATTCAACCTCTGTGTTCTTGCCTCAACCGCGTTCCATATTATTGAACGTATTGAACGACAACTCCACCTGTTCTACTCAATGGGCAACTGTCCGAGTAGATTCATGGCGAGCCAGCCGGCGAAAGCAGCAGCAACTGTGTCTGAAGAAACGCCTCCTTCACCGTCTTCTTTGAAGGGCCGAGATTTGGCCCGATCCTTAAGCAGCAGAACATGGTAAAGAGATGTCAAAAGATGTAGGGAGATGTTAGGAGATATAAAGACCGACGAGCTCAAGGAAACCATTTGAAAGATCTTGTTTGACATATATTGAACAATTATCGAACAATGCAAACATCAGGTCTTGCACACCTTCAGTCCGCCAAAGTAATAGCGTTGCAGGTGTTTTTTTCCCAATTTGTTCTTGAGCAGGTCTTGTACAACTTCCTCAGAGGAGAGAAGCCAGACGATTGTGAAGGTGAGGTCGTGCGCCATTGTGCACCAACACGATGTGCAGCATTTGCTTTTGGAATGTTTCCCGAATGCGTAGCAAGGGTTCCCGTTTCACTCTGGGGGTTGGGGGTTGAGGGTGTGTTCGCCAGACGTTGCGCAACCGTTTGCAACCGTTCGCAACCGTTCGCTCGACAATCGTTTTGTGACAAGTTTTGTGTGGCAGGCGCAATACTTTCATGTCGTTTTCAAAAGTTGAATTTCATTTTTAGCACTTTGAAAAACATCCATCGTCATTTTTCGTGGGAGGCGCAACACTTTCGACGTGTCGTGTGACGGTTTTTTTGCGAATCGCATTGTCAGGGCTGCGTCCAGGAGTGAAAACGTGCAAAGCAAATCGTGTGGCAGGCGTGGGACATTCTGACAGTCTCATTTTGCGTGGCAGGCCAAGCATTTGGTGCAGATCCATCGTGTGTGGCATGTCATTTTGCGTGGCAGGCGCAGTATTTGTTGCAGTTGCAACTGACCACTGTAGACTTGACCCTCTCCACTCCCTATTCCACACAATCCACACATTCCACACATTCCACGGTTTACACTGCACACTCCACACTTTACACTTCACACTTTACACACTACACTCCACACTTCACACTCTACACTTTACACCCACACTCTATCCGAATCCTCCATGCTCCACACTCCACACTTTACACTCCACACTTTCAACTTTACGGTCCACACCTTACTCTCCACTCTCCACACTCTACACTCCACCCTCCACACTTTACACTTCACACCCTACACTCCACGCTTTACACTCTACTCTCCACACTTCACACTTCACAACCCCACAATCCACACTCTACAGTCTACGATGGTAGAGACACAGGGGACTAATATAAACAAGACTGTGGCAATAATTTGTCCTGCGCGGTGTTTATTATTTGGGCTGCATCTTGTGTTATACCCTTCCCCTGTCGCATCTGAAGCTTGACTGACGAGATGCATGCTTGAATTTGTTGAAAAGAGCGAGTCTAATCCAAAGGCATCTCAAGGCATCATTATGAGTATGATATATTATAGTGTTATCAGTCTTGCTGAACGATGTTAGTGCTGCAAGCATTGGTGGACTTTTTTGCAGGCAGGATGCTGGATGACATTTTGCGGTGGGATGACCGAACCATGGAGGCCATGGATGCCCACTGATGGCCACTGATGACATTTTCCAGGTAGCACGATGGAGCATGCTTTGTTGATTCAGATAGTTTGGATGGATTTGGCATGGTTGGGTAGTTTTCTATGATTTTCTCCAGGCTCCATAGATCTTCATAGTTTCCTTGTCTTTGATCCGGCTCGATGTCACGCTGCTCATGTGCACTTGAACAGTACGTGAGATGATGTGAGATGCTGAAGTCTCATCCGAAGGCTGTGCACGACTATGTCCAATGGATCTTCCCAACAGATGAAGCCTCGATGTTCAACAGCCAAGCTCCACTACTCTCGCCTGAGTTGGCGGCAATTTGCCGTCATGATGACAAAATTCAAGAGAACTTTGATGCTTCACAGCATAGGGCGAAAGGTTATCTCCATTTTTCTTTGAGGTGTTGTACGCTGTGTTTTGTGTTTCCTTTCGGAGTGCTTTTAGTTCTTCCGGGCGGAGTCCCTCCAAGGACCGGATCTTGGAGCGTTTTCTGTCCTTTTTGGGCCTTCAAATGGAGGAGAAGAAGATCACAAAAGCCAAGCATTTCGAGACACGAGTCCTGGCTTCAATTCGGTTACCAAGGTAGCAAGGCTGAGGAAGTAGGCTATGCCAGCGTATGCTATATGTGCTGTCCCAACATGTCCCAACTGTGTTTATATAGTGACACCTTTTTTCGAGGGCTGGTGCTGCTGGCCACCTGATTTGTTTGTGATCCAGACATGGCATGTCGGTTGATTTGCCATGGTTTCCCTGTATCCCGGATGTTTCTAGCATCTCCGTGGTTGCTTTTTGGCTCTTTGCGACCTTGCTCCGGTCCTTGGTTCTTGCGCTTGCAGCATATATTTATTGCATTTTATTGCAATTGCATGGTTGATGCTTTAATGATGTCCCATGATAGTGCCATGTACTGTATCATATGTCACCATTGTGTGTCATGCGTGGGGTTTTCATGTCTTTTCAAACAAGCAGTAGGGATGGCATTGGACAACTAAGGACGAGTTGATTGCTGGTCCTCGTTTATGGGCATGAACCACAACTGGTTGAGGATCTCGCGTGTCCTACATTGCCTCGGAATGGTGGGCAAGAAGGACCGCCGTGTTTGACATGGTGCTGACATGGCCAAAAATGTCTGGAGTGTCATGGAATGTCATGGAGGGTCAATGGAGTTTGCAGGATATTGATATTGCATGATGTCGCCAGTGACTTGACATATATATACGTACATTACCATGTCATCCGATCGTCATTTGAGCTGCATTTGGTTGGGATTTGTCAGTATCATCACAATCAAAATCATAGCACATATGAGGAAACGATCAAGGGCGCATGGTCATTGTCCAATTTTCAGCATGGGACTGCGTTCCACGCGTCTTGAGGAGGAACAAAAAGCTTTGATGCGGTGCTTAGAGTTGATGCCCAAAGAGTTTCCTGAAATTGCACGTTCAATGCCGCATTGGCGTGCACGGGCAGCAGCGGGATAGAAATTGTAAGATTCCTTGGCTTAGAAGTTGCAAGGCCCTTTGGAATCCTTTTGATTGGCCATTGCGTGATTGTCTCCATCCGTTAAACCACAAAAGCACAGCTAGCCAGGAAGAAATGATCGCTTAGGACTAGGCTGTGCCGCGGCAGATGTTGATACACGGTGATGCGAATGCTCAGTAGATGCATCAAGCATAATTTCTAGCATGATATGATAATATGCAGCGCTGTAAAACATGGTGCAACCATGGCTGTGTTTTTGTAGGTGAAGTTTGGCGTAAAAGGTTGTTGGTGTGGATGACAATATGGTGCTGCTCCATTACCCGTGCCCCCGCACCATGCTGCACTTTTCCATACCTTTCCTCTTGGTGACATTGCAGTGTTGCAGAAGGCAGCTGCATTGTAAGTCGTGAGGACTGATGCGGAGAAAAGCAAGGGCGGAGTGGGTATGTTGATGTACCTCCGGATGTATGTTGAAAGTATACCCAAACAAGAAACAGGCGGCGTTTCATTATTCATCATGATGGCAATGTCAAGTATTAGAATTATTCGAATGAGACTTGCATGAGAGCGTTGACTGACCACAGTCCCTGCGACGATGCAGATCTTCGTTTGCGGAGCATGGGAAGCGCTGGGCTTGCCGCATTCTTGTGCCGATCAGTTTTTCCCAACGCAGATACCGCCGCCTGGTTGCAAGATTCTGTAGGGATGACATGGAATGACCACAATTTCTTTGCGGTTTCTGACTTAAACTTGGAAGTGAGAGGTGCTTGCAATAAGGAATCGCAAAGATGGCAAGGACAACCGTTATATATTAGTTTCATTTTTCGTCTTTTTGGCTCCAAATGTGGATGTCCCCGCACGCCAAAGATTTAGAAGATTCCAGCGACTCAGTGGACATGTGCCATGCGGCGATTTGGTCAAGTCTTGGCAAATTTGACAAGACTGCGCTTCTGGAAGGAAGGATCCCACGATTCCCACAATGCTGAAGCTCCTGCCCAAGATGATCAAGATGCCAATGCCGAAGTCTCTGAGAATTTAGGCAAACACCAGGCCAGCCCAAGCAGCTCCCGCTCGTTCTGCTCCTTCCAAAGTCATGAAGGTTCGACCTCGGGATCAACGGCTGTCGACTTTTGGCGTGTGCAACTTGAAGCGATTTACAGGAAGCGAAATCCGTACAAGCTGCAGCGGGTTCCAGATTTGCTTGACAATTGGAAGGGTCACTTGTCTAAACCCACAGGGTGGCAGGTGTGCTTGTGAGATCCCTACCCCTTTTCTGACATTCATCTTACTCATAATCGTGCTCCCTGGGACTTTGATTTTACCAGCATAGCTAGCCCAGTAGCCAGCCCATGGAGAATTTCTTTAAAGTTCCTTTTTTAAACCCTTTCGCTCCTACGCTGCAGATTGAAGCTTTGTTTTGACCACAAGCTGCTTGAAAGGCCAAGAAGCCCTCCTCTACAGAAGAGTGTGCTTGGCGTACGATCTGGACCCTCACCAGTTCTACGCCTGTCAAACCAAATGGCCTGAAGATGCTGACATCGGCATGGGGGCTGCTAATGATGCTAATTTGCGTGTTTCTAACCAGGGCTCTTTTAGCTCCACTCAAGATACTCAAGATGCTCAAGAGGAAGATGAGCGGGGTCAAGAAAGGGCAAAAAAGTCTCGCAAAGCAGACAACAGGATCAACAGGATCCACAGGATCCACAGGTCTGCATTCGCATTTTGCTACTCCAACTTGGACACTCCTGTGTGCAGGGCCTTGGGAAACGGGGCCAAGAAGGTCCGAATGACGCCTGGAGGTATCTCTCCATTTGCGCAGCAACCGCAAGATTCTGAGAGATGGTGCCCAGTAGATCCTGAAGCATCTGAAGTTGATGAACTTGCTCATGGAAATCGTTCACATTCGAGGTGTGTAGCGCAAGGCCAAGACGACTCTGTAATAAAGGCAAGAGTGCTTGCACCACGTGATGCACTATCAGAGTTGCCAATTCCTGGCCAACACCCTCGCATGAACCAGCTGCCGAACCATTTCCTTGGATTTGACACAGCCGATGTTCCAATGGTTGATGGACGTCCTTTGCTTGGCGGAAGAAGGGTTCTTCTGGCCGATGAGTGGCCTGCCAAAAGGAGGAGATTTGGGGACACACAAGCATGCTGTAGCGTAGTTGTCATGAGAACACCGAGACAGCAGTAGGACGACAGTTCAAGCATGCTTAAGCGTCAAGTTCATATGATATCCTGTACAGTAATTAATTAATTTCATTTTGCCAAGATTTCACTCAACAATTGTTTGATATTTAATATTGTATAATTTCTCACTGACCGTTATTGTTCACTCAACTCTGAAGATTCCTAGAGTGCATACCCTGTGACTGTTGGTCACAAGTCACAACACTCTTATACATGCTCAAGATTAAGCATCCTACGCCGAACTTTCATGAACTCTGTTTATATATTCATGCTTTCTACCCACATGTTTTTTGGGGATGGTTCCATCGTTTGCATCATTTGCTTTCTGCCAGGAAGACCACTTTGCCAGCTGTGTCTGCTGCCTCTACAGCCAATCATTGACCTCCGCAAAATTCAGAAGCTCCAACCAAATTTTCACAGCTGATTGCTGATTTGCTGCTTCTACAATCTTTTACATAGTTGCAGGATGTTGCAGGATGTTGCAGTACAGAGATTCTGGCAATTGTGCTTTTGAGTCACCGCCAGTTCTTTGTAATATTTTGTAATTTGTAATTGGCCGTTCAACTCTGCAGTTGCGTGGACTGACCCACAGCTGCAGTCGTGCTTCACGTGAGCAAAGAAAGCATAATGAGTTTCATCAGTGCCGCTGCCTGCGAGATCGGGGATCGAATCAATCTTCAGTTTTTCACAGCACTTCCGAATACTGGGAAGTGCCTGCTGCTACAAATTTTGAGGGCAAGATACGCCCTTTTTTGAACCTTTATATACTTGTGTTCAATTCCTGACTGTGACAACATTGTTGGCAATGGAGGAATGGAAGAACCGGCCGTTGTTCTTGTTCTCAAACTTCGAGGTCATCAGGTAGAGAACAGACAACCTGTGAGAAACCAGGAAGCAACAGCAAGGAAGCTGAATGGGGGAAAGCCATAGAATATCAATGAATATCATAAATCCATGATGGCAGAAATACTTGGAGTGAGCAAGGGCCACACAGCATATGCAATTCGGATTTGCAACATTTTGCAACTACCTATGGCTCAAGCAGCATTGATTTCTTTTGCGGTCTTTGGGGGAACTTTCCTTGGCCTAGGCCGGCTTTTTGGGCAATGGCACCGTGGTCTTGCCTCAATGGAAGATGATCAACGCGATCTTCAGCTCCAAGTCTTCCAGCTGGAATTTGGTTGAGAGGTTAGTATTCCCAGCACCAAGATCGTCATACACCATCCAGAGCTTCCCTGGCGAGTTGATTTTGATTCCCAGTGACGGTGACGACGTGCCATGTCTTTTTCTGCCATTTCAGCATGCTCGCTTCTTGATGATGTTCTTCCATGCCAATGCCGAGGATCTTGGTTTGGTCTACAACTTTTGCACAGTTCTGCGAGATATGTTCCAAGTCAACGTCCTTGCAGTGGAATATCCTGGCTACGGTATTTGTCCTGGAACACCGACTGAGGCTGGTATCATAGCAAATGCAGAGGCAGCCATGGAGTTTGCCACAGAAACTCTGAATGTAGCCCACAACGACATCCTGATTCTCGGGAGATCCTTGGGCACTGGCCCAGCAATATCGTTGGCTGTAAGGTACGAGGTCGCTGGCGTCATTTTGGTGAGTCCTTTCGCAAGTATCAAGGAGCTCTTTGAAAGACGCGTTGGCCGGCTAGCACATCTTCTGGAAGATAGGTTCCAAAACCTCGTACTGGCTCCCAAGATATTGAGTGCCACATTGATCATTCACGGTTTGCAAGATGCCCTGGTTCCACCAGAGCATGGTCGCAGAATCTATGCCTCTATTTTGCGCAAGCGGATGCTGGTGACACCAGCAAACATGACTCACAACTCTTCGCTGTTGAAGGATGTTGGGAGTTTTGTCATGCCAATGACCAGATTTTTTTCTTTGCCAGACTACGCATTTGAGAATGTTCAAGTGCCAAGCTGGGCATTCCCCACTGCAGATATGGGACCCCTGGAGTCACTGGCCCCACCCAGAAGCTGTGTTAGGTGTTGCGCCATCCCACAGGGTAGTGATGAGGCCGTCGTTGAGCCAATCAGTCGCTTGAGACCTGACAGCGAAGCTGACGAAGTTGACAGCGAAGGAGGTGATCGTGAGGACTCACCTCGGTCTGCTGGAATTCGCTTTGAGGAGAGCTCAAGTAGTGAGGATTCAAGGATTTCAGGAAGGATTTCAACGAATCTATGTAGTCCGCCTAGGGAAGTCACAAATCTCCGCAAGGAAGCAATGGCCCAGGCCGGAGGCATTCGAGGGATGGTCACAAAGCAAGTTTCACAAAAATATGATTTCGGTCATGGCCACGGCGCCAGCCTCACATGACCCTGACGGCAAATGCTGTCGATGGACCAAAAATGCCGTGTCATGCCCATTTGTCGAACAGGTTTTTGTGCAGTGAGTGCTTGAATGCGCGGACGCAAGATATCAACTATCAACAGACAATGCACATCAAAACCATTCAAAACCAAGGAGCCGGGTTGCGGCATCAAGACTGTGTCATCAAGACTGTGGAATCAAGCCAGCTCCGTTGGGTCAACACTCGACCACTGGTATCTCTGTTGCTCTTAACTCCAATGGCTTCCTTGGGTGCCTCAAACATCCTCAGACGATGTGACCGGAAACTGTGGTTTCAAGGTGATTTTATCACATTGATTCATTGATTTCTCTTTTTCTGAGCCTTTCAGATTGGGAAAGGCATGTCAGTGCACACACACACATACATATATATATATATATACACATAATATACGCATATATTATATGTAAATACCTACAGCTTCAAAAGAGCATAAATACACGCTCGAGGAGCTATATGCGCGTTTCCGAGAAAAATGCTTGTTTGCAACGCCGCCAAAAAAAGTGCTACGACCCAACCCTTCAAACCCCAGCCATCTCAGTCATGGACATGGGCGTGCATACCTATACACTAGCGCGGACACTCAATTTTGTGGGTTTCATCAAGATTGTCACCACTGCCCTGTGCTTATGCAGTTTATGTCCTGAAAGTGTACCCAGGATATAATCCCGGTGCATTCTGCAGTCTTCTTCAGGTTTTTGCAGTAACGTGTGAATTCTGAAAAGAGCACATTTTAAGCTTGCGCTCGTTTGCGGATATTTGCGCTCGTTTGCGGGTATTTGCGCTCATTGCTGCGGGTTGATTTTTTGCGGTAACAACCATGGAACTCAGAAGCAGCCACTCAATTCTCTGAAACTGCCAATCTGGTTGCAGAATCGCATAAAAATCCAATTCTGAACACCTGCATGGCTGATTTGGTTCTCTAGCTGCTTAAATGACCGCACTTGTCGATGTCCAATTCATCCGAATTGAATCGTGAGAGAAAAATGAGCCAAACGGTTATCATGGGTTGCCAAAAAATCCTCGTTTCAAGAATGTGCTCGTTTCACCGGTATTTGGTCGTTTTGCTGAAATACGCTCGTTTGAGATCAAACCATGAAGATGCAAATATATTTGCTCGTTTGAAGGCCCAGGTATATTATATATAATACATGTATACAGATACATATATGATTTAATATAGTTTATAGATATTGATGATGTATAATACAATGTTTTAGCTTTGCATGGACACTCAGGCTTGGCAACCAAAAGTGTGTGAAGTGTTTGAAAGACATTGATAGACTATTGTTCACCTCGTCGACGGCATGATTCTCTTGAAGCCTTGTCAAGTTTTTGATTTTGATGGCGTTTCAGATCAAAGACTCCCATGGTGGACACACTAAATCTTTGACACATCCAGTTGGAGTTTTGCAGCATCCGGGGTCTTTGGCAGCAGATTGCATACAAACCACTGACATCCACACATCCTTCAGTGATTCACCACAAATTGTTCATTCTTGAAACATCAGAAAGTCCAGTTAAACAGGCAAGATACACTACTACACATAGGCACAGGCTTTGAACTAGGGTTGTGGCAGCAGCTACTGTGTACAGCGGGCAGCCTTTGCAGCCATTGAAGGCCATCCAGCGAAGAATGCCTCAGCTGTGCAAATTCTTTGCGCAGGGCAGGTGTGCCTTTGGCAATGCTTGCAATGCCTGGCATGGCGATGGTGAGAATGGTCAGAGTCAGAATGGTCAGAATGGTCAGAATGGTCAGAATGGCGGATACAAGGAGGGTAGCAAAATGAAAGCAAATGGGCACAGTGCTCCCAGGCCGGCAGAGAACATTTGCAAGCATTTTCTTCAAGGACGATGTGCCTTCGGTGATAGCTGCCGAAACTCGCACGTAGTCCCGGAACCTCCACGGCCTGTGCCTGGGCCACCTGGGCCACCTGGGCCATTTGGGACAGCTGGGCCACCTGGACGATCTGGTGCTATAGGGCCTGGACCTGGACCAATCGGGCCAGGGAGGCCTCGAGGTCCCGTGGGTCCTGCCATAGGGCCTGGCCCAATAGGGCCTGGACCTGGGATAGCAATCGGACCAGACCAAGGAGAGCCACCATATTTCTCTGATCTTGGCCTGGGTCCAAGTTTAGGTCCAAGTTTAGGTCCAAGTGTAGGTCCTTTGGACCAAGCACCTGGAAGACCTAACCGAGGCCCGATAGGCCCAGTGGGCCCAAGCATCGACCAGATGGGCCCTGTGGGACCTTTGGGTTTGCTATCCGATCTCGGCCCGGGTCCTTTGGATCAAGAGAGACATCAAAGACATGAAAGACATGAGCTTTTGGATCCAGAGTTTAGTGAGTGCGGCATTTGTTTCGAGAATGTCAGGAGAAGAGGGGAACGCTTTGGGATGTTAGAAAACTGTGACCATGCTTTCTGCCTCAGCTGCATTCGTGGTTGGCGGCGAGAACGTGAACAGGACAAGCAGAACTTGAGGCTTTGCCCTGTGTGTCGCAATGAGTCTTTCTACGTCATTCCCTGTGACACCATTGTCCTGGATCCTGCTGAGAAGAAACGAATCATCGACCAGTACAAGCAGGAGATGGGCCGCATTCCATGCAAACTCTTTGACTATGGCCGTGGCACATGTCCGTTTGGCACCAGCTGCTTCTACGCTCACCTGAACCCTGATGGAACACGCTACATCCCTCCTCCATTGAAATGGTTACGGGGTGCTGAGGGCAGCGAAGTGAAGTCAGAAGTGAAACTCTCTGACTTCTTTGACTGAAGCTCTTTTTGTCGCTTTGAGCTTTTGTCGTTCTAGTGTAGCCAGGGTACATAGCGACTGTTCTCGCAGAACATTCGTGATCGTGCATTTGCCTGGGGAAAGAAAGGGATGTTAAACTTGACGTGCACGAGAGATCACGAGAGACTTTCAAATTCATTTGCAGAGTATTCACAGTACAATCCACCATTGCGAAGAAATTAATCTTCTAGTATCAGATTTTGCTCTTGAAGCTGGCGGAATAAATCGGTGTCAATTTGTGTAGCTACTCCATGTACCCTGCTGTTGCTTTGGGCAACTTATTTTTCCAAGCAATCTGAACCTGTTTCCGTTTCCCATCATTCTTCAATGTTCCTGTTTCACTTCTTTTGCTTTGCAGATTGCTTGAAATCGCTTCGCTTCCGGTATGTTTAGCCACAAACATCAATCAGAACCGTGAAAGAGGATTAAAACATGTGAAAATCATTGAAAATCTATGACAATCTATGAGAGCATCATTGGAAGATTGGCTAGCGGCTAGATTCTCCTCCCATTTGACACCACGAGCTGAGGCTCCGCCATGATGTGACAGCCATCGCTGCACGTGGGGGCGCAAGCTGCTGCACAGTAAGTGAAGGAGAGTCAGAGAAGCGTGACAGCATCTGCCGCACACGCCTGGCTCTAGCTTGCACACTCTCTCAGTTGAAAAGTTACGACAATTCAATGTGTTTGTGCCTCTTTTGCGTGGCAGCCGGAAGTAAGTGAACCCAAGATGATTCAAAAGAGAAAACTGAAAGCACTCTGAACTTTGCAATCACGGCATTTTTGGACTGACTTAGAAGGCAAAGCTGCAGGGAGTTGACTTCCGTGCAGGAAGCGACATTGGTTTGTCATTTAAACATGTTTGATCATGTTTGATCATGTTTGATCAACATCATTCAAGTTGACCTTGGGTAAAACATGTAAAAACATGTAAGAACTCACAGGTTGCCAAGACAAGATCAAAAGATTGCGTGTGTGTGCAGCATCGTGCAGCACTGTGCTATGCTTGATTAAGGACGTGCCGTCATTTGCTCTACCTGTGGGGAGAAGTTGACTGTTGCCCTTGTCCAGTCGCTCAAACAGAATTGATGTAGCGTGCATGAGCCTCTTTGAGCGTGACTACAACTCGTGCTCCATGGATGTTTGATACGGTTTGCATTGTTTGACATGTATCAAAACATGTATGTGATATGAGCATGTTACAGCGGATAGGGGCTGACGTTGCCAAGGATCTTTTGGAGCGACCAACCCCTTGTTTCCGATTGCCCCGCATGACGAGAAAACTGGGCCTTGGCGGCTCCTTCGGACTTGTGCTAGACGTCGCAGGGAACGTATACGACGCCTGGCTGCAGGATGATGGGGCTGGATAACTTTCAAATTAAATATCCTGCGAACAGGTTAGAACAATAAAGATACAACTGGATGATTGCTGATTCCCGACGATCCACTTTGATGTCATTCCAAATTTTGGTTGACAGTTCTAAAGCAGTTGGCAAGATGCCTCTGTCGCAATGTCGCAACAACTACGGCAGCACAAAACAATTGAAATATAGTTAAAAGATGTTAACAGCGGAGATAGATGGGTTGATGCTCAATTGGATTGAACATGGATCAAAAAATGCATATACATGGTCATACAAGTGGCCAGGCCCTACCCATGTTTGTTTGCGCAGACAAACTGCGGTAGCGGCACCACCAAGGCATGGGGTGATGGCACTTATGGTGAACTTGGCGGAGTGCGGAGCTTGGCTCCACCGCAATGGCAAAGTTTACTTGTTGCCTCGGATTCATTTGGATTCTGCTTCAGATATCTTCAGATTCTTGGCCTGTCCATTGCTGTCCGCTGAGAGGCTGTTATGGACTTCGGTGGTTGGCCACTTACAAACCGGAGCTTTACAGATCCGCAGGCTCTTCCAGGCCACCGAATCTTATCACATGTATCATCACTTATCGCTGACTTATCACCATCATTGTCACCATGGGTTGCACATGAAGTGGGTGCTGACAGCAATTGACATCTTCTTTGTGCTGACTTTGCCTCCACCTGTCACTGTTCAGGACTTGCGTTTATTTTCCCGCTGTTACCAGACATATTCGTATCATATTATGACTATATAATTATTGATATATTAAGGATTGTAATGTATTGCGGCAACATGATGCAATCTGTTTATCCTCTTCTAATTCTGGTTTGGTATTGTTGTGATACTATGTGTTCCTTGTCATTTACATGTCCTTGCTCAAACTGCATTTGCACCAGTCCCGGGCAAAGTGACGCTTCCTCGTCATACTCAGGCGTGGCTGTTGGATGCATGCAGTGAGCATGTTCATAGTCTCATGGGTGACACGTTGCAAATCAGATGGCAATACCACAGCCAATAGAGGAGGCTGGAAAGAGTATGTGAAATACTTTTGCTTAGACCTCAGCAGCATGAACATGGTATGATACTGTAGTTGTTATTAGTTTGTCAGTGGCTTGGAACACCAAACGCAACGTATAATTCAACTAAAAGCTGTGACCTGTTGGGTTCGAGTCGGACTAGTTTGTTTGCCGATGGTTTGAGCAATCACACCTTAAGCAGGGGAGGAAAACGGTTTAGAACACCTGTCCAAGCCCCTTTCTGCAGGACAAAGAGGGTGAAGAGGGACCCAAGGCCATAGGGCCAATGCCATGGGGCCACGGGGGGAGTGGATGCGACATATTGCGACATGACTTGACTGACCGTGCTGCGGTGTCGATAAATCTCTGTGGATTCTGAGTTCAAATTTCACCTTTGTGTCACTCAGGGGGTCAAGGACATCGCCTGTGGCGAAAGGCATTCCCTACTGCTGGATGATCTAGGGAATCTCTATGCCTTTGGAGAGAACCTGGCCGGGCAGCGCCACGTCAGATACAAGACTTTCAGTGCTTCGGGATTGCAGTCTTGTGAGTTGATTTGTTGATTTCTGATGGTCTGACGGGAGTTGAGATGATCAATGTGTCATGCTGCATGATGTTTGATTCCATCCCAATTGGGCCCTTCCCTATGAAGGCATTGCTGGTCTCGAGATAGCATGCAGACTCTCCACTGAGGTGTGGGGTTTTGGAGGCAGTAGGTTCTGGACACATCTTCGGCTGCACTGTGCAACAGCCTCGACCGGTTCCCATCGAGGCGACTCTTTGCTCGTCCTTGGAGCTTTCACTCGATTTGTGTGGCCGTTGATCATTTGTTGCATTTTTTCATCATGTCAATGTCTTGTAGACAATGATGACCACGATGATGATATATGGTGATGATGATGATGATGATGATGATGATGATGATGATGATGACGATGATGACGACGATGATGATGATGTATGATGATATGATGATGATGATGATGATGATGATGATGATCTACTACTACTACTACTACTACTACTACTACTACTACTACTACTACTACATGATGATGATGATGATGTATGATGATGTATGATGATGTATGATGATGTATAATGATGTATGATGATGTATGATGATGTATGATGATGTATGATGATGTATGATGATGTATGATGTATGATGATGGATGATGATGATGATGATGATGATGATGATGATGATGATGATGATGATGATGATGATGATGATGATGTATGATGATGTATGATGATGTATGATGATGTANTGATGATGATGATGATGATGATGATGATGATATGATGATGATGATGATGATGATGATGATGATGATGATGATGATGATGATGATGATGATGTATGATGATGTTTGATGATGTATGATGATGTATAATGATGTATGATGATGTGTGATGATGTATGATGATGTATGATGATGTATGATGATGATGATGATGATGATGATGATGATGATGATGATGATATGATGATGATGTATGATGATGATGATGATGTATGATGATGTATGATGATGATGATGACGACGATGATGATGATGGTGATGTATGATGATGCATGATGATGTATGATGATGTATGATGATGTATGATGATGTATAATGATGTATGATGATGATGATGCATGATGATGATGATGATGATCATCATGATGATGATGATGGTGATGATGATGTTTGATGATGTATGATGATGTATGATGATGTATGATGATGTATAATGATTTATGATGATGTATGATGATGTATGATGATGTATGATGATGATGATGATGATGATGATGATGATGATGATGAGGATGAGGATGAGGATGATGATGTGGATTAGGATGAGGATGAGGATGAGGATGATCATCATCATCATCATCATCGTCATCGTCATAGTCATAACCATAGTCATCGAAGGAAGTTTAGAAGTGAAACTTCCGACAATATGGACAGTTGAAAAGCAGAGGTGAGAAAAGTCAGAAGTGAGAAGATCAGAGATGAGAAA
>BGPT01000002.1:483966-510805 GCA_003297045.1 Symbiodinium sp. clade C Y103
ACATGAAAAATTGCACGCCGTTGTGGCGCGAAGCACATTTGGAAGTAAAAAGTGTTAAAAACTGTCGGGTTCGGAGCACTTTTGGAAGTTGAGATGTGGGAAAAGTGCACAGCGCTGTGGCGCGAAGCACATTTGGAAGTAAAAAGTGTTAAGAACTGTAATGTTCGGACACTTTTGGAAGTTGAGATGTAGAAAAAGTGCACGGCGCTGTGGCGAGAAGCACACTTGGAAGTGAAAAGTGACAAAACACACCATTCTCGGAGCACTTTTGGAAGTTGAGATGTCGAAAAAGTGCACGGCGCTGTGGCGCGAAGCACATTTGCTTCATTTTTCACAATTTTACTGACGGTCTCGGAGCACTTTTGGAAGTTGAGATGTCGAAAAAGTGCACGGCGCTGTGGCGCGAAGCACATTTGGAAGTCAAAAGTGTAAAAACGTGAGGGGTTCGGAGCACTTTTGGACGATTCGATGGCCATCCGATGTCGAAAAAGTGCACGCCGTTGTGGCGCCAAGCGCATTTGGAAGTCAAAAGTGTCAAAAGCTGAGGGTGTTAAGCAAATTTTGAGATGTCAGTTAACTAACTGAACTAACAACTTAACAACTTAACAACGTAACAGTTGAACAACTTAACAACTTAAAAACTTAACAATTGAACAACTTAACAACGTAACAACTTAACAACTTAACAACTTAACAACTTATTAGTTAGTTAGTTAGTTAGTTAGTTAGTTAGTTAGTTAGTTAGTTAGTCAGTTAGTCAGTTAGTTCGGCAGGCAGTTAGTCAGTTAGTCAGTTAGTCAGTTAGTCAGTCAGTCAGTGAGTCCGTTAGTTAGTTAGTCAGCTAGTCAGTTAGTCAGTTAGTTCGGCAGGCAGTTAGTCAGTTAGTCAGTTAGTCAGTTAGTCAGTTAGTCAGTTAGTTAGGCAGGCAGATAGATAGACAGATAGATAGGCCGACGCTCCAATCACCTTTCGATCCATGAGTGCGTTCGCTCCGCCGTTCTTGCATCCCATCAACTCACCTCTCCTATAGTTTGCTATTCCTGAAACTTCCGCCACCGCCTTNCGTTCGCTCCGCCGTTCTTGCATCCCATCAACTCACCTCTCCTATAGTTTGCTATTCCTGAAACTTCCGCCACCGCCTTGTGCGGTACTACTGGTAACCATAGTCATAACCATAGTCAGTCATAGTCATAGTCGTAGTCGTAGTCATAGTCATAGTCATAGTGGTGCGCAAGCAACCCTAACGCAGCATGGCTGTCACCATATTACAACTCACCATCAAAAGACCATAGACCAGGAGATCCCAGAAAGCGGATGATCTGAAAAGTGAGCATCAACTCACCTCGTCGCATCCTCTTCAACAAGCATTAGACAAAACACTTCAATTATCTTTAATTTGAGTACTCGTTTCTTCAAGTTGTCATCGACTGTCATCAACTTTCTGAATCTTACATGATCTTAGTTGCACATTCGTTGGGTTTAGGGCCGGGTCATGTCCGCGGGTGTAGGCCGCGTCTCTCTCCGATGTGACACCAACTCAGGAGCGCACCTGGGTTGCAGGTAGCAGTTGCCATGCTCCCTTTGAACGGCATTGTCTATATTTGTTTATGATGTCTATGCAGACCGTTGTTCAAAACTGAGGTGGAGAGAAGGTTTTTGCTGGGAAGTGGCACTCAGCCATGAGACTTGAATGAATGATAGGAAATCCAGTGGCAGCTCGATACCTCACATGGTACTCTAAGTCGTAACAAGTGTGATCAAGTACTCATCAGATATGAAAATTATGAACATATGTTAAACAGTACGGACAGCACAAAAGTCTGTGTTCAGAGCATGAGGGTGTGTACATTGGTCTTTTCCAAGCCTGCCTGAAGAAGCTTTCTAGCCTCGTGGATGCCACAACCAAATGCCACTGACATGGATTTGCACAAATTATGCCGTGCCGTTGCTGCGTTTTTTCCAGCGGCCACCTGCAGTCTGGTGTGTACAGTAGTGATTTTGACCACTGCCCTCCTAAGGGTCACAGCAGACCATCGTCTCTATATTTGGGGCCACCCGAGCAACAGAAAGCTTGGTCACGTGGGGTTCAATCATGATGGCACTGAGGCGAGAGGGGCCTAGGGGCTTGGAAGGTGTTGCAAGAGACACCTGAAGGATCCCTAAGGGTACACAATAGTATAGAGGCTGTAAGTAGGAGTGAAGGAGGTGGCGTAAAGATTCCTAAGGGAGGCCAACACCATGCAGATTTCATCAATCACTGTGACCTTCGCTAAAATTTGCATTCTGCAGAGCTTGGCAATGATTGCTCCTCATTGCCCATTCAGCTTCTCAATGAAGATACAACGGGTTTGGGTTTGTGCAACCAATGGTTTCCTACCGATGCTACAGGCTGGCGAAGATCCTGGTATCGGTGCCAAGCAGAAGAGTAAGGCACCGCACCTGCCACGGACGGTGGCTCCGGCTATCTCCTGCTTTGCCACATTTTGGTTTGAGAGTCCACGGAAGCTGAAGCAGCCAGTTGACTCATTTGGCATCATCTCACTCATCATAACTCATCTATATCCGAATTTGACTAGTGCTAATCTATGCCAATCTAATTGGAGAAGCATGTTGTGGCATTTTACATAAATTTTATGTTTGTTTTGGCGTCAAGGTTCATTTTCAGTATGACTTTTGAAGGCCCGCCCTCCTGGGGTTGCAGTTCGCAGTGCTTTGCGTGATGCAGTGCGGCGGCCACGCATGGTTTTTGCACTGCTTCATCGCAGGGTGAGGCGGGTTAAAGCCTGGAGTAGCGTGAAGAAGTCCTGAAGCGCAGTGTGGCAATGCAAGAGTGCAATGCTGATGGGAAATGCTTGAGTATGCTTGAGTAATTTTGGGTACGCAGTCGCAAGCACACCGACTATAGATATTTTTGTTGCCCATGGTGCAGTGCTTGTTCCAGCACACGGGCACACAAAGACAACAGACAGCCTCAACGTTGCCCATCGACATGGCATGTATACCAGGATGTGCCACCAAGATCCACCAAGGACACTGCCAACATCCCCAATGCTACAGCATGTCTAACATAAAGATACATAAAGTCCATTTCAATGTCAAGAGTCAATATACATAATTAACATAGATAATATAATAAATATTTAAATATACTAGTTATGTATTCTATATATATATATATATATGTACGGTATTCAATGATATTGACAGATTTGTTTCAAGTGTCATACGTTTTCAGGACACTGGGGCTCGGCGAAGAGTGCACTGTCATCGTGCATGGAGACGGAAAGGAGCCAGATGAGCAATCCCAGGAGGCCCACGCAACGAAGATCCAAAGTCAGAAAGCTCAACGAGTTCTTAGGAGTTCGTAGGGGCTTCATAACAGTGCAACCAGGCTGCCCATTTTGGTTTTCCTACGGAGATAGGCTCCTCAGTCATGTGGCCGAAAGTGAATGCATTCAATAAATTTCAGGATGCCCATTGGGACATTTTGTATGCGCCAAAGTATTTCTGATGCCTTTGCAATTTCCAAGAGGTGCAAGATGTTCAAGTGCGGAGCGAGGCGATCCCTGATTTGGAGGCAGCGCTAAGTACAGGACCTGAAGAGATGTTATGATAATACTTGAAGTGAGATGTTATCATATGTTATGATGATATGATTTGTTCGAGACTTCTAAATGAGTGGAATTGCCGGGAAACACTGTCCTGAGATTTTTCTTGCGTGGCGGGCATGTTTCAAAAACAATGCCAGCTCGAAGTGATGGTTTCCTTGCGTTTGACGTATTTGTATATGTGTTACTATTCTTAATTTATGTTTGTTCAATTGGTTATTTTGGGGTTGAACAGTTGCTGACTGTTGGCTGATCATGGCCTTTGATGGCCTTCGATGGCCTTGTGTTCTCAGGCAGCCCTGCCAGTAGCGGAAAAGGTGGGCGACTGTTGTTGGTCACAGACCTTCTTATGATGTTCAATTCTGTTCAAACATTTTTGCTCTCAACTCATCTTAACTCTCAATTCTATCAGGCAGCATTGCAAATGCCCCAGCCTTTGTCATCAAAAATCAAAATCGAAATCGCAAGAGATGTCAAAGGGATCAAAAGGTGGTGCATGCCTTTGAGCTCCGTCATGCCTTGTTTTAATCGTTCGCATTGAACCAAATGAGATTGTCAATGGAACGCCCTGCATGTTGCACAAGGTGTCATATTTCAACTGTTCCAACCAAATGTTTGAGCAAAAGTCATGTGTTCAGGAATCTCATCCATTGGAGGAAGCAAAGCCACCTAAGGACTTTCGGCTGTTGGCTGGCATTTGTGAGAGATTTCGACTCTGTCTCTGAAAGTTGTGGCTTTTCTTGCCATGACAGCAATTTCAAAAACTCGGTTGTTCCTTTGGTTCAATCTTTGGTTCAATCTTTGGTTCAATCTTTGGTTCAACCTTTCAGCATCCTTCAGCCAGGCCTTCAAGGCTGTACCCACTTCGCGTCCGCCCGTTGAATTCCCCAGGACACGCCGGACACGCGCTTTTCTTTGTAGCTGGCAGCCTTTGCCGTCTGAAAACCGCCAGAGAAATTCGAATTTCATAGTATTCCTATAGTATTCCAATAGTATTCCTGCATGTCTCCATCAACCAACGATGATGTGAGCTGGCACAATTCGTGCTGCTCGTTGCACCCAGACCGGGCTAGTCAGGGCGACCTGCCGAAAGTGCTGGTCACTTGTCGCATCAAAGTGCTTGAAAGAAACTGCTGCGAAAATCAAAATCAACCTGGGAGATGTAAGTTATGGATAGTTATTGGCAGTTCAATGCAGTTCATCATGTGGAGTGCTTGGACCAGCTCTAGACAAGCCTGTAAGATCCTGTAAGACTGGGAGTCAACGGAGTCAACAGAAGCCAGGCACCGGACATTCTGATTCTTGTTGCGTGACTTACTACCCGGTTGTAGCATGCCAGATGATGCGGTGGAGAAGCTCTCCAACCACGATACTGGCCCCACTGCTGTGTCTCGACTCAGGCATTGTCCTGATCTTGGTTTTGCAATCTCTGAGAAATGCTGCTAGGTGGTTGCAGGGCATAAAAAGTTGACAACTCGACAACCCCATTCATTTATTGATATTTGTTGTATTTTTTTGACGGACTGCATGTTTTTTCCTCCCAATTTGTCCATGCTCTTTGTTCGGTGTCCCTGGAAGTCCCATGACTGGACTCACTGGACGCGATCTGGCAGGCGGCAACTTCCTGAAAAACCAGTTATTTGCATCCTGGGCTCGACGACTTTCAACGACCCTAAGACTGAGGAGACGAATGGAGACGACATATGACCACAGATGGTATTGAAAGTGAAAAAATGAGCACTTCACTACATCCATACTGCATCCATTTTGTTAATGATGCTTGACAGTGGTACTAGTAGTGACAAAGGTGACAGCAATAGATAGCTATAATGATGGTGTTGTCGCGAGTGCACTGCCACTGATGTAATCTGATGTACTCTATAGAAGAAGTCAACCAAGTCACTGGTTGCCTGTGGTTACCTTACTTCCAAACACCTAAGCAGCGTCGAAGACCTCCAAGAAAAGGTTTGATATGAACCTTAATAAGTTGACTTACTTCTGCGAAAGTAAAATCTTCATGCGCGAAAGCTGCGCGAAAGCTCCGCGAAAGCAAACATTATGATACATTATGGACGTAGAGTCCGCGAAAGCTAAACATGTGGTCGCGTAAGAACCTCAAAAGCTCCGCGAAAGCTCCGCGAAAGCCATTTGGGAGCATAAGAGACTTGCAAAAGGATTTTCAACACCGCTCACTTTGTTTTTGCTCCAGAGTTGTGTTGCTATGCGTTCTTTTTTTCATGAAGAAGATAAGCAGGATATAAATGGATTTAGTATGATTTAGTATAATAGTTATGCAGATTGATCCAAAGTCAACAAACAGATTCATAGAACCAGCTAATTATAATAAGTACATCAGCACTTCGTTCGCCAACGAACATATTATATCAAAAATTGGAATGCTATAACTGTAGCATATTGCAGCAGACTGATGTGAAACTTTGTGAAATTGTAACTCTTCCGTACCCTTCCCCCTTTCAGCATCTTTCCACTGGGTTTGCACTTCCAGGAGAAGGCCAGGCACTGAGTGCAGGAGCAAGATGGCCCTTGTGCTTGTTGCCACGTGCCATTTTGTGCCATCTTGTGCCATCTTGTGCCTGTGTGCTATCAGTTTGTTTTGCTTGTTGTGCTTGGGACTTCTAGGTCACCAATATTGCATCTCGCTTCCGGGAACGCCTGAAACAGCGAGCTGCCTTTGTGACTGGTGGCATGGATGGTGTGACTTGGATTAAATATGATTGAACCGCGTACAGTATCCCCATCGCATTTCCATGCGTTTTCATCCGCAGAGCAAGCACACGTGGTGTCTGCAACTGGGAAACATCTTTGTTTTTTTCAATGTTTCTCTTCTCTGTGTCAATACATGCAATGCAGCGGGCGCAGGGGGGCACTCTCAGTTTGTTTCACTTTTCCTTGTCCGAAAGTTTCCGTTCTTTGCGTGCTGCTCTGAATCAAATAGGAGGGCTTGGCTTTATTAAGGAAAAGGAGGGTGTTTCAATCACAGCATGGCAGTCATGTTGAGCCACTGACACTGCTCATTGGCCTGAAACTGAGTGTCAAGCAGTTGGCGACAAATCAACCAGGTATAGGAAAACAATCTCAATTATTCAAAAGCTTTCAACGACAGGTGCTGCAAGCGGGCTCTGACTTTGTTGTCCGACCATTCTTGTCAAGATGAAAACATAATTTCACGAACGCGGTTGCTTGCTTTTCCCACCCATCCCTTTCGTTTGACATTGAGGCATAGCGAGCCCTGCAAGAGCATTTTCTCACAGATAATTATGCTTGCAATCAAAACCCATTTGGAATTTACGGTTCGTATGTTCAATCCTCTCTACTGCCTCGGTGAATTCTTCTGGCAGCACATTTTTTCCGCAACACATCGCGGATCTTAAGGTGCAGCGCACTTTTGCGAAGACTTTCGAGGGCACAAATCTGTTCCAGATATTGCCTGAAGGTGCTAGGGCGGATTGACACAGTATGACGAGGGACAAACCATTGAGTTGAGCATAGATCAGAATGGGAAATCCAAGCGCCATTGGTGACCATACCTGTACTGCAAGATTTCACAGACAAGCCGTGAAGTTGAGGCATACCACACACACATCACAGCATGAGTTTGGACACAACATGTGTCTCGGGAGTGTGACCGGCATCAGGCAAAAAGAGTGACTTTCCTTGTGGAACAGATCTCCATGCAGGCTGCGACTACCAAGTCTTTTCATGTTACATATGAAGAAGCTCCAGCCTTGGTAGCAAGAATCGCACTTGATCAGTGATGATCAGTGGGAAGCGCAAGAACGTCCATTAGTGCCTGCTCTTGTCTAACTGTTTGATGTGTTCAGGGATGTTGAGGGTTTGCTTTTTGGGGGTGCTTCCCGGCTTTCAGAGAAGGGCCACCAGCGGGTAAAAGAAATGATGAATGGCACCTAGCGGTACCGATGAAAGAAGGAAATTAAACAAGGAGATGGTGCGGCGACAGCCACAGCAGGGCCCCCTGCGTTCTATTCTTGGGTATGTCTTGCTCCAGGTATACACACACACGT
The DNA here is from genome assembly GCA_003297045.1 of Symbiodinium sp. clade C Y103. Taxonomy (NCBI): domain Eukaryota; class Dinophyceae; order Suessiales; family Symbiodiniaceae; genus Cladocopium; species Cladocopium sp. clade C. The sequence continues at coordinate 491,618 of BGPT01000002.1, forward strand.
ATATATATATATATATATATATAGAATATAACTAATTCATTATAGTAGTTATATATATATATATAAATGATTTGGCACTTCTTGCCTGCACATATGTGTGGCATATTCACCTTTACTTTCTCGACTCTGTTTGCAGGCGCCACCCATGAGCAAAGACAGGTCGGTTCCGTACGGCCCAGTTTTGACTGCAACTCATGCAAAACTTATTTCTGAAATGGCCCACAGCTGCCTACATTTCTTGCGCAGCACGAGAGTCCCAAGCTCATCATGCCGCAGGAGGTGTTTGGTTTGCTTGGCCATCTCTACCTAACCGTGGAGGCTTGGGGCTTTTTGTTTATGCAAAGACCTTTGGTTTGCAAATATCTCCAGTTTTGTTTGTTTAGTGCCGAAATTGACTATCCATTGTGATTTGTATATATATATATTATATATTGATTGATTGCAGAGGGCAACCATGAATTTTGGGCCAACAGTGAAAAAGATTCACAAAGTTCTGCCACGTTCAGTGCATGCCACCCTGGATTTGGGTGAGACCCTATGCGACGCTGGCAGGGTGGACCTGGTGTGGCAAAAGAAGCCAGGATCGCTGTGAACAATGGTGCATGCGTGCCTTGACAAAAGATGACCAGAGAGTTACAACTATATTGTTACAAATTTCTACACTGCACTTTTAGATCCTTGCGGCATGACATGGCATGACTGTTACCCCAAACAATTTTCAAGTCTGACACTGTGACCCTGTGACATTAGCATTGTTTCGTTTTCTTCCACAAGCACACTATGCGCCACACATGAGGTGATCCCGCTGATGAGCAGTGGCGGTGTTCACATCTTAGATGAACTGAACAGCTATGGCTACGCATGGGAAAAGATAGGAAAGCTTCTGATGACTGATACCTTGTTTCTGAAACGCCAACTGACTATAGAAGCGCCATTTAGCCTACAGAAGGTGATCAAGTAGAGCTACTTGGGAAACGAAATGTGGCTGCAACAAAAGCCCAGGCAAGCGGTGGCCTTTTCGTGAACACCTCAGTTACAGGTAAGGCTTAGATGTATGCAGACTCCCAATTGCCAACTTTAGGGGTCCAAGAGGCTCAATCTGATGTCCTGGGTCGTTTTTGTTTTTGCAGCACTAACGCTAGGCAGGACTGTCAAAGGATGTCAAAGGTGCAGCATGAATTCCATCGTCCATGACTATCATTGCAGCGGAACTCAGGACTTTCCCAAGGAATGTTTCCAGAAGCCCTCCTGGGCTCCCGAACCGCAGTGGAACCTGCTACAGCAGAAGGCCGGTCGCATGAGTTTCCCACACTGGAATTTGAGTATTCTAAGTGTGAAAGGTCACTCCACTCTCTAGTGAAATGTAATGAAATAACATATAATAACATACAATGTACAGCGGAACCGTTGGATAAGAACGGAATAGGAATTTTCCAGCGTACCCTGGGGTTCTTAAAAGCTATGTGTGGAAAAATACGGGCATTGTGAACGAGGGTACCTTCAAGTTCTTAAGGGGTTCTGAATCAAGAGGTCTGGCGACCCCCAACTTGGGATGCAGGAAAAACTTTTCAGGGCCTAAAAAGTTATTTCCTGTTTCCGAGATGCCTCTTTTACAAGCGGATTTGCAGGGGCTCGATTCCCCCCAGGGTCGACCCCAGAGAAGAGAAGCTGCAGCAGCAGCACCAAGATACCCCGCTACACCTCAAGATGTACCTTAGCAATTTTAGAATCTAGCCGCGCTACCTGGGAAAGTGAATAAGAACTAATGACCAAAATTTCAGGGTTCCCTAGGGTTCTTATTTCAATTAGCTGGTAGACAGGGTTGAATCCAGCAATCCACCCCCTGAGGTTCTTAATGCAGTGGGTTCTTAAACAGTGGTTTCACTGTACATCAAAATGCATGATATCATAATATAATATTGCATTCTTACACACACACATATATATATATATAAATATAAATATAAATATATATATATATATATATTATACTATATTATAAATATATTCTCCGCCTTGGTATCCTGAAGTGGTCACTGGTCAGACTTCTCGTGGCATGTGTTGCACAGGAGGCTGCGGCCAGTGAGGCCAGTCTTCCGACCCTTTCGATGTTACATGGGCAGATTTGTCCAGCATCATCCTGCACCTATGCGTTCAAATGCGTTCAAAGTTTTCAAAGAGCATCGGCATATTGTTGTCTCAAGTCTGAACAATGCTTGCTTTTCGGTTCTACACTTTCGAGATTGTGAAAGCAATTTAAAGCATCAATAGGCAGTCCAGAAACGTTGTGCAATTAGGTTTACACATGCAACCGTAATATGTGAATTGCGCACATGCTACATCTACCGAATTGCCAGTGCTATGAGACTGAGGAGCAGTATAAGCCAAGTCCAGGGTTCAGCGTTTGAACCACTTGGATCATTATCACCCTGATCATCATCACCATGGACATCGATTCACTATGCATAGTACATATTTGTACATGGCATCTCACCATTATCCTGCACTATCGACATCATGACAAGAAGCATCACCCCCAGAGACCGCACCAGTCATATGCAACTTGGAAGGTGGCGGCAGCAGTGACGGATCTCATGGAGTTGTACTTGGATCGATTGCCCCGAGCATGAGCAATCCAACGCAGAATGAGTCCTAGACTGCTCCTGCACAGCATTGCACGCGTTCGTTCCGGGTTTTGGCAAAGATGATGGGGCACAGTAGCTTTAGTGCAACCAGGACAGGAGAAGGAAAAGGTGTCCACAATGAAGATAAATGTATAGGCATATGGAGAGTTCTCATGCTGTCATCACATTTTGTATGGATTCTTCGTAGGCAGCATATTTAGACCATGTCCCTCGATGCAAGTGGGGTCAGGAGGGTCCACCCGTGGAACAACCAACGGGTTTGGAACGGCCACAATGAGCTACTCTAGCAGTTCAGGATGGTGGAATGTGGGATATTGTGACAAGGAATAATTGATGATAGTGGAAGCTGCACGTTAACAGAAACAGAGACGCAAATCTGGTGGGATGCGCTTCAGACTGCTGGTTGAATAGACTTGACATAGGAGCTGGCAGTTTTTCTGCCGGCAACTTGGTAGATTGAGGTTTCGAAGAGGCAGAGGACTGCCCGCTGCACTTCAGGTGTCATAATTAGATTCGGGATTTAGATGTGAAGTTGACGTGAAGACAAAGAAGGATACAAAAGATAAGGATATAGCCCCGGAATAGAGTATGGTCTTTGGATTTTGTTGCAGGACGTGTCATTGATGGAGGACATTCGCTCCTGAGGGCGTTAGAATGTTGAAGACCGCTAGTACAGCTGATCGCAGCTTCGTAAGCTCTAGTTACTCTAGTTCTTACGCCGCGGCGACTGGAATCGTCTTTTCAATTAGGTTTGCGTGAATCCTGCAGTGCAGTTTGAAGATTGTAAAGCAAATTAAGTTTAAATACAAATGGATGATGTCCGCAAGGCAGATTCTCACTGTGGCTACATATTTCTGCGTCAGCACAGCCTGTTTGTTCAGAGTCTGGCAGAGTTTGGTTTTCATGGTTTACCAGGGAAAAATGCCCGTTTGATTCAAACACGCGGCCAATGCAAGGATGCAAACCACGTTTTGATTTCGGACCTTTGACCCCTGCTTTTCTACCCGTTCGGTGGAGCCATGTGTCGAGCTGCAAGAGTGATTTACATATTGATTGACATTGTATGCGTAGCCCGTTTAATCAAGGTCTGGCAATCTCGGATGATCAATTTGTGTTTGGTTTTGCATATTCATGTTATGTTAGCTTATGAATGCTTATGATACTTATATAGTATAATTGTTTCTCAATTATGACTGCTTGGAACTGGCAAGTTGGTTGTAACTGGCTGATTGCCTGATTGCCTTCTGGCATAGTTCGCTTTGACTCATATCGCCGACATCAGTGGCTGTAGCAGACATCAGTGGCTGTAGCAAGAGAGCAGAGCCACCAATTTAATTCTACAAGGGTCGGTCCAGCAATACCCGGCTTCGTTTTATGACTGCCTGTGACATTTGCATTGCATGAAGCGTGCAACACCAGCCGCACAGTTTACTGTGTATACTATTTCATTGTATTTTCCTTATCCTTCAGACGGCAAGCACGCGCAACTGTGCTCAACAAACTGACACGGGAAGTCACTACTCCCGGGTAAGAAACGAAACGATAGGGAGACTCTCACAGGCAACCAGAGGGCACTCAGCGAAAAGGTGCTCTGTCGATCTCAGTCGGCCGATCTTAGTCGGCTTGTGCATCGCAGTTTCTTTGCCCTTGTTCGAAAGAAATCTGAACGACTGGAGCTTGGCCATGCTTTATCTTCGCCTGATTGACCGTAGGTAATTTGATTGTCAGATATCTTTGCTGATTCAAAAGTGGATCTACATTATAGTACATGATCCTGTATTTATTGCAATCAAGTATAGATCATCCATTCACAAAATGTAAGTACAGTTCCTAATTCAATGTTTATCAATGCGTGCACCTATTGTTTGAAAAACAGCGTGCACGCAGAAATATCTCTTTACGCATTATTCATACTACATATACAGCATGACAAGATTCCAAGGGCCGAAGGTTTCAGTTGTAATTCATCACAATTGCTCATGGAGGCAGACAGCAAACACAACCCCAGCAAGGGTAGATATGGCTAAAATCTGCTAAAGTATCTAAAGTAATGCGAGCTGACCGATAAAGTGTACTTTTGCTCAGTCTAATTGCAGTATCTTGTCATGCTGCGACACGCTTCAGTCCCCTGCTTGGACTGCGTGGTGAACAGCAACTGATGACACAGCCATGCAAAAGACGTCCCCGACTTTGGCTGATTACCATTGCTTGAGACTCAGTGTGCACATCACGAGCCTCACACACGAGAAAAGTCAGCTTGCAGAAAACTGGCTTGTACTCTCTCGTCTTACTTGATGCCAGAAATGTGCATGCTGATTTTTTACATTAGTGGGTGCAGCATTCCTGTCCTTTCGCCTTTCCACCATGCCCGGTTTGAAGCCAAGGTGGCGTTTTTATTTGGTTGCTACTTTCCTGCATTGTTTGTAGCCGCACCAGAACAGCCAGATCACAAGGAGCCAGGGAGTTTTGACATGTTTTGACATTGTTTGTTCTGCAGCCATTGCAAGTAGTAGTTTCGTGAATTTCTTTGCATCATTGTATTCACTGATTACCATTTTGACCTCACAGCAAGTCGACGAAGATTCAGATGGTTGGAATTGCTTGTCTTGATCGAAAGATCCAAGAATCCGCAAAATCGAGAGCACATGGTGGCATTTGACTCATTTGACATGGCTGGGTCAAATCACATGGTGTACGGTCAACTTAGAATCCCATGTGCATACTTGGGCTATCTTGGGCTTACATTTAAGTGATTGATTGATGTGATTGGTACAATACTTGCCAAGATTGTGAGTTGTGATGAAAATTGCCACCCATTTGAGGGAGTAGGACCAGGATGAGCAGACCCAGAATGGTTTATTAATCGTGATTCTTCAATATTAGTCAGTCACCGAGAGTCATCAATATGTCAGTCGTTGCAGCATATCTATTTGCAATATTCGGTGATTTTTCTTTGAAGAGTTTGAAAGGTTTTGCAGATAATTGAAAGCCCTGCGTCATGCAGATGTGTTGGGAGGAGCTTTCACGGCGGCAGCTTCTGCCATTGCTAGGGCAGGCTTCTCAGGTCAGAACGTCACAGTAAACATCATACTCAAGGACGGGATTATGATCAGATTCTGATGGGTTGTGGATCTCTTGACGATTGTTGAGTTTCATGGTGCGACACCATCGTAAGAAATACTGGAAAAACCGTCTTTTCCATGTCTCACATACGTTGGGAAGTGTGGATCAATGCGATCCATCAAACAGTTAATTTGCATTTAGTTTGCATATGTTTGAACTTCATTAGTGTCTGTCAGTGGTGTGTTTGTTCTGAGCTGCATTTGCACTTCTGGGGGCGTTTGTGTTTGCGAGGTGGAAAGGTGCCTATATACATGTGCAATCATGTGCATTAGTCTTGAACAATGAAAAGGCAATTGCACTCGATGGTGCTCATATGACATATTCTTTTCTTCGCCATGTGGCCATGTGTGTTGTTTTCTATTTTTTTGATGTTTTTTGCCTGGATGCATCTGGATGCCAAGTCTCGCTTGCTTGCCACTGGCGCCAAATTCCTGTGATGCTGAAGCGATTTGGCGCTCGATGCCGGTGCGCCAGTGGTCCCTGGAATTGACTTCCACACGGAAACGTGGCATACAAAAATCATCAACGATGACATGGTGCTTCTGAACACATTTTGGGTGCCTTTTGAACCTGCCCCTATTTGGACGTCACTCCATTGAGAGCTGCACATGTGCCACATTGTTTCCAGCTTCTGTTTTTGGAAGACCAGCTCGAACATGTCTCAAGTCCGCATCAAGCATCATCGAGCAAGTTCAACGCTTCTGTCAGTAACAGAGGCAGCGAGCATCCAAGTCATCCAAGACGCCTACCCTGGCCGTTTTGTGGCATATTTGATGCCCGGCAGAAGTGGCTGCAAGCTTCGCAGGTTTCTTATTCCATCTCCATTTGCAAGAAGCATCAAAACATCTCCAAGCAATTGAAACGCTCAGGACTCGCTTTTTGCTGAACTTTGATTCCGACTTTCAAGAGCTCTGGAAGGCTACCAAGGCATGGTGATCTCCTGTGATGTCCTGTATCCTGTGATAGTTGTGGTTGATCGGTTGGTACTCGCGTACCTGCCTGTGAACAAGGCCGGAACACCAAGGGTTGCAATACATTTTCATACATTTTCTGTCGAAGACGGCAGGGCACAGCATCTGCAATCATTTACTCAAAGATGCGATATGTTTCAACATGTTTCAGCATGTTTGATAAAGCCAATGTGCAAAGATAAGGTTCTGATAGGCACTTCTCACTTGCTGTAATTGCACTTGCTGCACTTGCTGCACTTGCCTTGCCCTCTCTTTGTCCCAGTGTTTGAAAGGTGTGGTGATCTAATATGTCAAGTTGTTGATTGAAACTTGTTTGGTCATGATTCAAGTCATGATCACATTCTGACGGATTCCAGCAGATCTTGGGGTAAGCGACGGCTCTATCAGGATGCACTTGACCTTCATTTCTGCCAGGAAGGGGAAGTCAGCCTTGAAAGTTTGCAGTCGAAGGAATTTCAGCGAAATGCCCGCACGGAATCTCAGACACACTTGTTACATTTTTATTGTACCAAATAGCATCTGCAAAAGCCAAATAAAAGATAATAAAAGACCAAATCAGATAATTATTACAGTATATAAATATGATATTAATGTACTTTGCTTGCGGCTTAATACTGTATATAGTGGTCAATGAAGTTTCGACAAGCTTCAAGGGTTCGTTTCACTATAGTGCAACACGAGTTTTCTTTCGGTAGTTGTACTGTATTGATGACTGTTGATGATTTTCAGGTTTTGCACGGTTTTCGCGAACTGTGCAGCTCTCGCTCTCAAATTATCCTCCGGACAAGAGCCGGAGGCTGCTAGCATCCCGGCATTGGCTTATTTCAAAGATCTGCAATGAGCTTTGAACAATAGCAAGCTGATTCATGCTGTTTCAAGGCATTTGTTGATTGATAATTATATTGTTCGAGACATTTTGAGGCAACTTACAGAAAGTACAGGTGATATGATATCTCTTGAAAGAGCCTGGCAATCGTTATTCTTTCGGAATCTTTAGGTTGACTGCACCCTGAAGATTCAGCAAACGAAAACTGTTTCAAAGATCTACCAAAAGCTTATATCCTCTACAACAAGGTGTAGCGGTAGCGTGAAAGATTCAGCAAACGAACACTGTTTCAACTACTGTACCTATGTATATACCAACAGCTTATATCCTCTACAACAAGGTGTAGCGGTAGCGTGTGGCTCAGTTGGGCTAAGTCCATAATATATATATATATATATACACACATATTTATAACGTTATATTTGCATGCGTTATATTGTTGCCCGACATCCATCAGCATCCAACAGCGGCTGTATTTGAACAATCTTGAGCAGCTAGGAAGTGTTGCTGAAAGATTACGGGACCACAATGGAAGCGAAGCGTCAGCAGCCTGGCAGCACCCCTTGCCCAGCGCGAAGATTGAAGAGCAACGCAGGACTTCTCGGAGGAGAGAAGCAGCATAGTCATAGAAATCTGATGAGATAGCCATAGATAGCCCCCTATGGCGGAAAAGCATCTTTGCCTTTGGCAGTCTCACTTGAGATGGCGATGAAGAGAGAGAGGGAGAGACGGAGACGGAGACGGAGAGTGATGTGGCGCGTATTCAATCTAGTCATAGCTGGTACAGTACAGATAGTACAGATTTTACATTTTTTGCAGGTTCATGCTGATTTACGTTTAGTTCATTTTCAGTCCGTGTGGTTTTTTGAGATACACACATTATATATATATATATATATAGGCGGGAGAGATTATAAATAGTCATAGTCGCTAACATCTAACTACTGATCTCGGAACTCGATGTGTGCCATCAAACGATTAGAAATAAAATAACTAGCAATGGAATGGATGGATCCTCGGCGATGGAGAGAGATAGAGAGCGAGAGAAATGGACGCATTTTTTCTTTGAAAAATGTTCTGCAAACAATAGAATAATTACAATACTCTGGCAGACCTTTTTCATCATAATTATAGCATATTATAACATATGCTCCCCAAACCGAAGCAAAACTTGGCTTGGAAACAGGTTGCCGCAGTTACCGCAGTCTTACAGCAATTTGTACGCGATGAACTGGCCACACAAGACCGTATCATCCCGAAGAAATGGAAGGAACTTTTGAAGAATAAACTTGTGAAATCGCTCTCCCAGGCAGCTGAGAAATATTTCCGCAAACGATACTCTTCTGTGGTTTCTTTGTACCCACAGACGACTGCCATTGAGATCTCTGACGATTCTGATGAAGTAATAATTTTGAGTTAAAGTTCGCCATCCTTGTCCCTGTGACCTTCTGAGCCGTTTTGTATCACCGTACCCATTTTCTTGTCTTTGTACAATATCAAGAGAGATGCGCCGAGTTGCCCTTTTGGGCATGCAGGGCGCAGGACATGAAAGTGAAAGTGAAAGTGCTTTGGAATAAGCATCTTACAGTAAACTGTTTACACGTGTTTACACTACATGATGAGAGATTGACTTTGCACCATCAATCCTGCAGAGTAAGGATTTGCATTCTGCACCTTGGTTGCGTTGATCAGTCAGCCCAGAACGACAATGCTAGTGTTACACAAAGTCGATCTTTGATCAAGGCTTGCTGCTGCGTTTGTGCACCGATGCAGCTGACACCAAGTTGATGTCAGGTTTTCGCTGCTTCAGGGGCCCAAGCAGCAACCCGTAGCGGAACTTAGAACTCTGCTGAGACAAGTCGAGTGTCTTGACTGCAAACTGGTTTGCGAGGTGGCTTTTGCACAAACAAGGTCCCAAAAGTGTGGAGAGACACATTTCATTGGCATCGACTTGCAGTCGCAGGGCATTCTCAGGACGTAACATCAGAAATCTGTTCGGAAAGTGTGGACCTCTCAGGAATGTATCCATTGCCCAGGCACTGGGGCTGCCTCCGACCGTGCAGTCTTGATACTAGTTCTGCAGGTTCGCAACTTTTTTTAATCTCTACAGGCAGATGTTGAAGTCGGTACCGGTTGTATAAAATAGAGCTGTTCCCTTGCAGAAAGCATTCAGGTGAAGGCGGTTGGAAATCGCAAATGATACGGTTTAGCAGACAATGGATTAAACATACCAGACCTTGGATCATCAAACCTGCTCTCCTACAGCCTTTTTTAATCTTTTTTTCTGGTTTGCCTACGGAGTTCTTAGGTGTGCCTACATTCTTAGGTGTGCCTACATTCTTAATCTCCCCTACATTCTTAGGTGTGCCTACGGAGTTCCATGCGGAAAGCGAGGTTTTTGCCTCACTAGGCGTACCTTTTGCCTTTCCTTGTAGCTTCTCAACAAGAAACCGGTGCTTTGTGGTATATAAGATAAGGATCTTCCACACTGTACTTGTTTCACTTTTTGCAAACGAACACGACCTTTGGGCAGCCTTGAGGCATCAGTAAAAGCCAGCGTTCCATGGGAACGGCTCATTATCAACCATATATTGTTAGTAGTTTGGGTACCGGCGTTCCATTGGAAAAACGTTTCTAGATTTCTAAAAGTGATTTTTTTCTTGTCTACGAACCTTACGCGTTAAAGCGTTTCCATTGGGTTTCATAATCCAGGTCCTGCCTTTTCTGACTTAGCCGTGACCGCGGCGTTCCATGCGGGAATGCATATTCTAGTACCACTGGTCCTGCCTTCAACGTTCACCTGTACCCCCTATTACTAAAACACCCCGTCCCCTCCCCAAATAATAAACACGGTGATCTATTTTTATTATTGTTTTTCCCCTTTTGTATTAGGGTCCGGGTGCCCCTAATAATCAACACCAAAACCTTAGTAATAAAAATAAGAAATCGATTTCAAAATTGATTAAATCCCTGATTAAAATCCATTGAAAAATATTGCCAAAAATTGGATTTTGAAGCTTTCTCCAAATAATCAACACCAAAACCTTAATAGAACTAATAAAAATCGATTTCAAAATTGATTAAATCCCATTTTTAAATCCATTTGAAATATTGCCAAAAATTGGATTTCGAAGCTTTCTGTAATACTCAACACCAAAGACTGGAAGGGACAGGGAGCCAGGAATTGGGACCCTAATAGAAAACATCAGGTGTGATCCTATTTTCTGTAATAGGGGGTAGAAACCATTATTTCACTATCCTGTTTTCCCTTTTGATTTTATTTGATTTTCAAATACCACAATTGATAACGCAATTGTGACCCACAAAACAATGCAAAATGACCAGTCCACTCCTATTTGTATCAAGTGGGGAGTTTTGGTAATAGGGGGTGGGGATTAACAATATTTCAATACATTCATGTTTTTCTTAGATTATGATTAAGCCTTGCAAAAGCAAGTATTGCTAAGCTGTGGTCAAGGATGTTTGTCTTGCTGGGACAAGAGACACACACGAGGGAGATTCGGACTGACAAAGCCGCCATATGCTGTGACATGCTGTGACACCTAGTCTCGTGCTACCATCGTCCTGTGATGTACTGTAATGTATAGAATGTATGTATGATCAGATGTGTTGTTATGTATAGTAATATATGATTGCACATGATTGCACATACGCATGTGTGTGTGTGTGTGCACTAATGCCAAGGTTGCCTTGTCGCTGTATGATCACAGGTCGACATTGTAGACCGGGGTGCCTTCATTCTCAAGGAGCAAGGGCGAGTTCGGTTCGGTTTCAGTAGCCGGAAGACGAATTCAGCACAAAGTGGCAGCAAGGGCAGTGAACTATGTAGAGCCAGACAAAACGAAGTGGTTTTGCTGTGCAGGAAGGTGCCAATGTCTCCAAAGTGGAGCTTAAACTTCCAGCACCACCCGGGATAGGCAGTTCCATGTCGGACTTTGTTGCTTTGCTTTCAGCATCTTTCAGCCTTTTTCTTCAAATCGGCGGCCAGTCCATCCAGGCTTGATGTCAATGGGCCCCAATAGACATTGTGCATCATTGTGCAATGTTTTGGCGATGCATATCAATCATCCATGCTGCTGTTGTCGCATGTTTTTGCCATGAGGATCCATGAGGCAATGAAAAGACCATCCCACTTTTTCGGTGAAGGTTTAAGGAAGACAGTTTGGAAGGATGAAGAGAGCTGTCACAGACTTTCAAGTGTCTACAGATGCATATGCTTAGTTGATGTACTGTACTACTTGTACTATATAATAGACTAAACCCTAAACCCTAATTAGACTGTGCATGTACCTTTAAATCTATGTGACCATGCGTTGAGCTTTGCGCTCATTTGCAGGCGGCATTTCTGCTGTTCTATTTGCTCAGCTGGGTCCTTCAGACTCTTGGGTTACTGTCTCGCCGTTTCCTGTACAGGTTCAGGCAAAGGAACAACGCGGTACGTAGTTCTGGTGAAAGATTGCCAGACATTCAATGAAATTCACAAGAACTACGAAGCGCTAAGAACATCAAGAGAGACAGACAGATTCTTTGTGACATAGCAAAGTACACATTCATAGTTTGACAAAATTTGACTGTGCTCGCTGCAAAGGCTTCGCCCAACAAATGGAACAAATGGATCGCTGGGCGTTGACTCCGTGGTCGTAATGAACAAAGGCTGTGGCTATGCCAAAGACATGAGCCTGGTTCCTAAGGCTGGGATGGAAACCCTTGACGCTTGATGATTGTAGTGCCTTGAATATGTTTCATTGAGATAACAAGCGCATCATTGGACATGTATGCAAAAGTGTGAACTCTCAAGAAGTATTGTTCTTCCGTTGTTTTCAAATCAGATGTGCGAATAGATATTGCATTCACAGTTTTCATGTAAAGCAACAAATGAATTGTTCAATCTTTGCATTCTTGCTGCTTTGGTTGTTTTGCACACCAAAAGACATGTATGGTTGTTGATTCATCGTTCTCTTTGGCATTTGCCAAAGTATCTTCTCTTGAAGCAGGTCCCAAATGTTCAAAGGATGTGTCGTGGTACTCGTACCTACTTTACAGCTTTAAATATGTAATCAGTAGTCATATACAATCACTGAAATGAATGTGCATGTGCATATATTAGAATTATACATAGATATATACATATGTGTGTGTACTAGGTACAAAAGTACGTAAATATATCCAATTTCTGCAAAGGATTGGCTTCCTTTTATGGCGTGTTGTGTCCCCTTTGCTTGCAAAGAATTGGAACCACACACTAGCTTTGTACATCTTTGGACCTTTCAATGTGCAGCAACTCCTGGATTGACAATGTCCGATATGTCCGCCCAAAATCGGCCAAGTAGCTGGTAGCTATTGCTTTGTTCTGTATGTTACAGGAGTTATAGTTATAATGTCCCTTGTTTCTGCGCGTTATCCTCGTATTCTTTTCTAGACTTTGCATTTTCCTTGGAGGTGTTGTCTCAGTAGTGTTTTTGACAATTTTTTCTTGCATGTTATTTGTGGGGATGACATGCATTTTGATGATATGACGCCCTTCTTTTCCTCTTGGAATCTCTTTTGTATCACACAGGTCTCCTTCAACTATAGTTCTATTATGTTCTATTAGTCCATTTCAAGCCGAAACTCATCAATCGGATCATATCACCTTTCTGCTTGCTACAATTCTGATCCCTCCATGTGTACCACATCCATGGATGAGGTGCTTTGTCACAAGCTCTTCCCCTAACACCCACCTGGCACTGGCACTGAAGAGCATCGAATGTTCTGTGGGAGTCAGGGCTGGCGTCTCAAAGCATTGCACTGCCATGCCATGCAATCCCTGTGAGAGCTTTGCTCCGCAGGTTGTGCTGCCGGCCCTTCGGCGAGAGGAGTTTGTCATCCAAACGGACCAAACCAGAGACATGTGTCATTTGCTGTGTTTCTTTTTGTAAAATGCCAAAGCAGACAGAAGGTGCGTAAAGAAACATTGCACGGGCTGAGAAGAACATGAATCAATATGAATCATATGACTATAGTCAGTAGTCCCCGGTGGATACTTTAAACCTCATGGGGCTGGACTGGAAGAGGTTTAGTTGCCTTACGTCATGTTCCTTGTGCAGCTTGACTCTTTCACGCGGAGGGCTGGTGGTCAAGTCGTCGTAGTGCGAGATGAATAGACATTGGCTCTCAGGGTTGACTGAGGCAGACTTGCAGATGCTTCGTGCTCCAAACCTGACTGTGCAGCTGACTCGGCCTGCCCGTCTCGCACGCATGCGGGAGAAAGAGGCTTTGCTCGGCCATCATTTGTTACACCAGCGAGTAGTGCATTACTTTTGCAAGGTCGAGCAGGTGAAGGGTTGTCTGAGGTAGTCAGCTCACTGTTCATACCTTTCCCCAATAGCCCCCCACAAAAAAAGTCACGCACACAATTGGTCGGATGAGGAAGCTGTTGCTGTTGCAGTGTGAACCATCGTGATGCGAACCATCGTGATGCTTATGGTGCATGATTGACTTGATGATGACGAGACCATGACGATAGCACCACGACTAATTTGCTTGTATTGCGAAGGGCACGGGCGATGACAATAATGCTGTGGCGTTTGTGTTCAGAAGAATGCCTTGACCTTGCATAGGCCCCTCGTGATGAACTGAAGAGCGGCTTCGCGGCAGTGTGCTGTACTTGTTGGTTTTCCATGCCATCGTTTGTTCACTACTACAAACTTGTGGGCTCCTAACATTGGCATTTTGCACCTAAGAAAGTGGGATAGCAGAAGAGTGCAAAACAGCCCTGCTATCCAAGCCCAAGCATCGTTTAGAGTGTCCAAGCCTTCAGGCAAGATGACAAATCTTCTTCCACCGTTGCTGGGAAACAAGTTGGCCGCCTGTGACAGTGGCACCACCTGTCACCACGTGGCACCACGTGGCACCACTATGTAACATATGCAATCTCCAAATTCCTACAAATGAACGTCAGTTCTGCAGCCTTGTTTAAACTGACTGTAGAAGAAGGAACATGAATGAACGGAATATTCCTTCTTATTGAGATCAGCTGAGGCTATCATTTTTGGTTGACCGGTTGCGCTGGCAAGTTTGGTTTAGGATGTTCTTTCCAGAGTAGCTCTTTTGTTCTGAGGTTTCTGCTTCCTGTATACAATGCCAAACTTGACCGCCTGGTGCAGACCTAAACGGGTATGTTTCTTTTCTGATGAAGTCACCAGATGGTCTCTTGTAATTGTAGTATCTTTAAATAACTATATTACATGTATAATTATACACGCACACACACACACACACATATATATATACATATATAAAAAGGATTGATGTCACTAGGCATTTGACCGTGTAGCCAGTCAGCGGAAGATGAGACACGAATGCGGTATAATACAGTTTCATGCAGTGAGAGAAACTATCAGAAACTGCTCTTGAGATATGGCCTGATGCCTGGGAAGGTGCCAGATCAGAGTTTGCCTTTGACACCAGATCCAACGCCACCAGAAGAGGGAAGGCGATTGGACGAGGTGTTTGGCAGTGGAAGGCCGGCATATCTTCAATTCAGCAGCTTAGTCAGTTGTAGTTAGCTGATTTTAGCTGTACAATGTTGCTGGTGGAGATGCCTCGGATTGAGAGATTGTGGAAGTATAATCGTGTGCATGTCGTTGCTCACCAGGGCGTTGCTAAGAGCCATTGGCCATGCCTTGACTTCTTGGTGCGTGCTTGCTTGTAATATGCTTGCAATTTGAGAAATGGTGAAAGCATGTGTCTGCATTTCTGGTCAGATTCTTGGGTGCATTTAGAAATGAGTTTTGCATAGGATTATGATGGATTATGGATTTGGATACATTATATTACATTTGGATCGAGTCTTACTGATTAGAATCTATTGATGGGATGGTGCATTGCAGGCAAGTGGACCGATTTCGGGCTGACTTTGTTTTTGCTGAGCTCCTTGGATGTGGTGGATTTGGTTTTGATATGTTTTGATGATTTTCGATGCAACTTATCAATTGGTTCTCAATGCTAAACAGTACCTTAGATGTCACTTGTTGTTTGATTGAAGCGCCTGGGAAACTCGTGAACTCTTTTGGCCATAGCAGGAAACGCTTGCGTCAAAATTCATGGTGTGGATCAATCTTCAACTCAGCATTCTTGCTTGGGAGGTTTGATTCTACGTATGGTCCGGTTGGAATCTCGCCATTGGAGCGAGAGCGGCAACTCTTCGCCTCGGACTATTTCCGACTCATGGCCTCCGGTGCTTTAGCAGGTGTGGTGAGGACAGAAAGCACGTGACGGTCCGCAGCCAACCGTTGCCGTCTATCCTAGCAGAAGAGTTGTAAATTTCACTGAATTTTGCCTGGTTGAATTGGAAGTACTGACTCGGCTTTCACAAGCTAAGACTTTAGCTTGCAGGGACGATCTGCATACTTTGAGGACAATCCTCTTCCTGCCAGTCCAGACCGTGAAGGTGCGCAAATGCAACAAGAATATACAAGAATAACAAGATGTGGGATGAAGTCTTGGGTTTTGAATGGTGTCGCACGGGTCAACAGATCCAGTTGTGTTTGATCCATCGGGGAGATTTTGCGTTCGAGTTGATCTAGCTCTTGATGTAGTTTTTTCAATTATTTGATTGTCCGACGAGAATCCTGGTAGATCAACCAGTTGTCACATCCACCTTATTTTCCTCACGTCTGTCATTTACCGATCCTTTGCCGTACTCCATCCATACGTCTACGCGTCCGTTTTGTTATAGATCATTTTCATGTACCATACCAAAAAAAAACGTACGACAAACTGAGGTCCGCATGCAGACAAATCCTGATCTTGGACGAAGAGGCTTCATTCCTGCTTTGAAGTATGTCGCAACGCCCTTTGGCAGTTGGGGAGGATTCTAGATGTGGTTTCAAAAAAAGGGCTAGTCTCAAATACCCACGTCAAACTCAGAGATTGGCATTGCAGTACTAGAGATCAGGTAGACGGATGTAGACGGTATGGACCGGCAAGTTGAAATATGGGAAGCAAATCAAAACGTATGGAAACCTACCATGATACGGCAGCATTTGTCGCTGCATTGGTGGCCTGCTGTATTTTCAGTATTTGGTCCTCCTTGTTCATACGTCCAAGTGACCCTGTGGCAGCTAAGGTCAGAGCCGAGCAGCAATTTTTTCCGTGGCATAGTTCTCCGGCGTGCGGTTTCTGTTTTCAACCCCCTACTGCAGATGCCCCACCGTGAATCAGGGTCGGTCCAAACATTAAACATACATAAACATACTATGTTTAAAGAATTGTTCAATTGTGTGTTGTCACAATCATGAGCCCCAAAACAAACATAGGCTTTGGATTCGTCTAAAGATCAAAGGCATTAAAAGGCTATGAAATGTTTCAACAGAGGAGGTGAAGTCACGATACCTGTAGCTAGGCAATAGGGAAACAGTTTTCCTTTTTGCTCGAAGTGCAGTGTGTTGAAGTTGTGGTTCCACAGCAATCTATTTGCTGCGCTGCTTTCAGGCGCAAAAAATTGAGTTTTCTTCTGGTCCGTCCGATGGAGTGTATCTTTTAACGATTTCGACAGAATGTTCAGTTCAAACAATTCTTGAACCTTCCTGTTGCAGAATTTCGTGTGTTGATGCCCAGGATGGTTAAAATGTAAACCGACCCTCGTCGCAACACGTCGCAAAACTGTTGTGAATTTCTGCACCTTCAGGATGTTGCTGTGATGTTCTCAGCCACATTTGGCTTCTTCAGCTTCGGCATCAAGGACACGAGTGCGAGCACCATCTTTATCATAGGGTGCTCCAAAAGATGAATGCTTGAGTGCAAATATGTGCAAGTATGTGCACATCATTCGTACTTTTGGGGAGAGATGCAACTCAAAATCAGGAGTACCTCTCCCGAGAGCTTGTGTTGCTTGGCTTTGTTGGGTCAGCTTGCTGCTTCTCATAGTCTATCAAGGTAGGATTCAATCTCGAGTCAGAATCCTATCTATATACATGTTTTTACATGATTTTAGTATCTCCAAGCACGCTTGGACTGCAGTCTTAAGCTAAGGATCCAGTTTCCTGGTTTGAACGAACTCTTTGCGGTTGTTTCTCGGCTCTGAAGTCATGATATCCACTGTGATGTGAGCTGAGTGTCAAAGCTGCACGTGTTTGAGACTGGGTTCGTCCAAGATCCTTGCCAGCATCGCCAGCGTCGTTATCACCTTGTTGTTTGCCACTCCGTGGGAGGTACTGAGCTCTGGCTGCATGACATCAACCTGAGAGCATTTTAGAGATTTTCAACTCGTTTCAGTACAGTACCCTCTGGTAAATTAACATAGACCCTGAAAATCACCATTGTTTTAGTGGAAACTAATCTTCCAACCCCTATTTGCCAGGGTCTATGTTAAATACCAGATGGTATATCAATTAAATTCAGTACAGTACATACTTTGTAGTTTCTCATGTTGTTCAATAGTTTCGCAGGCACATGCTGGAGTAAATCGAAGTTTGCTCGGGATGCATGCTGAAGCCAATTTTTGTAAACATGGGCTGAGGACTACCAAAATTATGGCTAGCAGTGACCGCTATTGGGGATTCGCGCTTCTCAAAGATTTGGTGGCAAAGAACTTCCAAAAGGCAGGACATCGATCATGATTGTTGGCTGGAGGTGACAAGATAGGAACTTGATGAAACTTGTTTGCTTATTAAGGGCTGCCGCCCCTGCCGCCGACCCCGGAACACAAGGTGTGTATGTGTATAGATGATAGAGAATATATAGTATAGAAATATATTACTATTATATTTAATATATTAAAGACATGAATGTTTGAAGCTAAGAACTGCCACCAGCAAGTCACAGAAGGACCCAGCCGCAAACCCCTGGAAACAGGGAAACAGCACCCAGCTGANGACATGAATGTTTGAAGCTAAGAACTGCCACCAGCAAGTCACAGAAGGACCCAGCCGCAAACCCCTGGAAACAGGGAAACAGCACCCAGCTGAAGGTTTCGCTTAGCTATCCCAGCTACGGACCGCCGTGGCTAACGTTACTTTCTGAACGCAATAAAAAGGAAGGTTTCAACCTAAAAACTGACACCAGCAGTTACTGTCTGAACGCAAGAAAAATGAAGGTTTCAAGCTCAAAACTGGCACCNTGAACGCAATAAAAAGGAAGGTTTCAACCTAAAAACTGACACCAGCAGTTACTGTCTGAACGCAAGAAAAATGAAGGTTTCAAGCTCAAAACTGGCACCGGCAAGCCACAGAAGGAGCCAGCTGCAAACCTTCCGAAAAAAGGAAACAAGACCCAGCTCAAGGTTTCGCTTGCCTCTCCCGGCTACGGACCACCGTGGCTAACGTTACTTTCTGAACGCAATAAAAATGAAGGTTTGAAGCTGAAAACTGGCACCAGCAAGCCACAGAAGGACCCAGCTGCAAACTTTGGCTTTGTTCCTTTGTTCTGGGTCGAGTTCCAAAGCGAACGGACTCCCGGCTACGGACCACCGTGGCTAACGTTACTTTCTGAACGCAATAAAAATGAAGGTTTCAAGCTGAAAACTGGCAGCAGCAAGCCACAGAAGGACCCAGCTGCAAACCCTCCGAAACAGGGAAACAGCACCCAGCTGAAGGTTTTGCTTGGCTATCCCGGCTACGGA